>PVKZ01000415.1:0-111129 GCA_004027375.1 Macroglossus sobrinus | reverse complement strand
ACAGAGACACTAAATGTTTATCTCGAGGTTACATAGCAAACCAGAGGGCAAGGAGGACCAAGAATTATATACTAGGCCAGCTGATCTGGAAGAAAGAGAACAGGTCCTCCAAGTTGCTGATTTTGTTACTTCCCCCATCTTCTTCCCCTCTCCCCACTTTCTTTCCCACTTCATAAAACAGTTCAGTCATTTAGACATCCACATTAGCCCAATTTCTAAGAAAATTTCCCCAGAGCTTTGCCCATTACACACCTTATCTTTCCCTTCAGAGCTGTGATCTACTTAAAGTGTTCTTATAATCTTTTTAATGGAAAAATTCCCCAAAGCTGTGTTTCTTATGCTGAAAAAATTAAGGTTCCATTATAATAGATGGTTAAAGAGAAGGTGTTATTTGTACTAAGATTTCTGATGCTTCTTCAGAGAAAATTCAGGTTTTCCCAGGATTGAGACTGAAAAGTACAACTGAAAGACCTAGATATTTAGTCAGTGCATCAACAGGTTTTCATAAACTACCTATCATAAGCAAGGACTTTTCAGAGTTGACACTGGATTAGGATAAGAGGAAAAGAAAATCCACACACCTTGAAGTTATTGAACATAATTGTGACACTCATGATAATTCTGGTTTCTAGGACCAAGGAAACCATATTCCACAATGTACTATAATTATTTCTGGGATTTCTTTTCTTCTTCTCCACATTTATTTCTTCCAGTCTTGAAGATTTTATTGGAAGTTTCTTTATTATTGAGAAGGTGATATACAACCGCAAAAATTTTTTTTAACTTAAAAATCATCTATAATCCATCACTTTAGCACAGCAACTTGTACATGTACATTTTGTTTTCTACGTGCACACAGGCTATCTAGAGTTACAAACATGGTATGCTTGCTGTTTTGTATTCTATTGTTTATTTTATCATAAATATTTTCCATGTTTCCTTCTATGTCTCTGGATTTAAGTTTTTGTTATAAATTCAACACACTCCGTTATGTTGATGAACCACAACATTTTAAACTGTTCCTCTAATCTTGGACATTTCAGCTATTTCTATTTTTTTTCTGTTATAATCAACATGAGAGAGGATCTATTTCATGAATTTGGAATTTTACAAATCTTTATTAAATAACTTTATTGGGAAAAATTCCTGGATATAATATTTTTATAGATTTTCCTATATATTATCTTGCATTCCCCCCGATTTTACCAATTTTCAGTGCAACCCACAATAAACAATGCAATTTTGTTGCACCCTCAGTAGCATTGTTTTTTTTTAATTGTTAGTCTTTAGCAAGAAGTAAGACAGTATTCTCACTGTTGATATGATTTGCACTCTTGATTGTCGTCAATGATGAACACTTATCTAAGTCTTTGTTTGCTCATTCATTTCCTCATGTGAGTGAATTTCTTATGGATTGTGAATTTATCCATGGAGTTATTTTTTTCCCACTCAGGTAATTTACATATTATGAAATTCCCTGTCTTTAGTGTGCAGTCTTGACTTGTAGCAAATATGTGCAGTTATAGAACAGTTTTATCATCCCCTAGAATTTCCCAATGCCCCTTCATCGTCAGCCTCTCTACCATACCTCGCGCTCCTGGCAATCACTAATCTGTGTTCTTTCCCTACGTTTTTGTCTTTTCCAGAATGTTATCCCTGCAGCAGAGTGTGAAGTTCTGGCTCTAGTTTAGTAGATCACATTTTCTAGTGTATTTCAAGTTCTAATTCTCACACCCAGAGTTTTAAGGCCTTACCTAATTCCCTTGCGTATCTTAGGCATTTCGAACCCCCTCCCACACACACACTTCCTGTGTAGTTTCTGCCTCCCACCTGCTTTACAGCACTTATGAATGAATGTTCATGAGATAACTTTAGAATACAAGCATTGGAAGAACCTCTCACAACAGGTTTGAACCCAAGTCTGTAATAGTATTTGTAGGGAGGAGCTTACCCCAGTGCTTAAATTTTCAGGTAAACTAAGATTTGGGGATTTCTCTCCAGTTTAGGAGGAGGTCAAGCCATTTTGAAGAGTTTTAGGCCTGAAAAGGATACTGCTTCATAATTCTTAGGTGATCTGATTGTTACTTCTCCCTTCACCAAAGTGACCACAGCATTCCTAACCCCTGCCCTTCTAAGTGTCCATTCTCTTTGCAGTGGGTGGGAGATTTGCACATTTAACTCTGGTTAGTACACACAGATATGAAGTCCATAATCTACAGGGGGCCATGGCTTCACCCTACTCACTTGCAAAAGCATCTACCTTCTTTCCCCTTGCCCTGGAATATAAATCAGAACAGTTCAGTTAGTGAGAGGACCTATTCAGAGAGAGATGCTTTTTCTCTTCCGAAACATCACCTTCATCCTAAGCCGCTTGGAGCAGTCCCATCCATGCAGCTTCTAGGCACTCAGGACAGTTACATACCCTGCCCTACAGCAGCCGCCTCTTTAAGAGGCTAAACTATTACCAAGTTCAGTCATCCTGATTGATTAGAACAGTGGGTTGCAAATTTAGACCAGTGGAACCACTTCAGAGCATATCAACATCCCAGTGTTTCGGCTGTACCCCAGATCAATGAAGTCAGGATCTCTGGGGATGAGACCCAGGCATCGGTATTTTTTAAGCTCCTCAGGTGTTCCAGCCAGCCGCCAGGATGGAGAAGCAATGGTTTGTAAGTAACTGCAGGAACCCAGTAGTCTACTTTTCCGTTTATCTTTCATTTTAACAAGATCTCACCCCTCCTTGAAAGGAATATTTACAACGATGAAAACTCGAAATAGTTGATCACAGTGCCACACCAATAAGAAAGCTTTGGGGTGGGGGACGTCGGGGGAAGGAGGCGTTGAAGGAAGGGGTTGGTAGGCAAGGAAAAGACGTTAGACACAAAGTAATTCGCCATGGAAACAATCATTTGATTCTAAAACAAGACGTAGTCCCCTAGAAGGCATTTGGCCTTTCCCTTTCTCTTCCAGGAAGGAATGAATGTAACTATTCTTTTGTTAAGGATCTCCAGGAGAAGCACCTGCCGTGCGCGCATTGCAGCCTGTAAGTACACACGTTATTTGTGTGCCCGATTGGTCTTGAGGCTGTTTACCGCGCTCGCGCCCTCTTCTGGAGTGAAGTAGAATCCCTCCTGGTACAACAATTGTTTCTTCTGGGTAAGCTAATAGACTCCTTTCCTGGAGCTCACCAGGATGCCCGGGCTTCGCCAAGGACCTCCTGGCATTCCTCTGACATCTGGCTGCCACGGGGTTGCCTGGGGACGTTATTTCTTTGATTGCGAGTCAGGAACATAAAGCAAATGTGACGAAAGTGGCTGGGATGCGGAGCCCTGCCGCTTCTCCACCAGGCTCTGAGTGTGTCTGCGATGCAGGGCATGCACGGGTGGGGTGTTGCGCGGTAATGGAGGCAGGCACTGGAGCCTGGGGTGGAACGCCCACCGGTTATGGAAGCGGTGCGTTTAAGAGGAGACGGAACAATAATCCCAAGAGACACTAAGATGTCAGAAAGGAAAATACTTCCCCATCGTAAGCAATTTAAAGACGTGATATTTTAAAAGGCATCAATCGAGACATATACCCTTTTCATTTAGATGTGTTCAGCCGAAGGAAGGCTGGTGGTACTCACCGCTCAGAGCTTCGAATGGCATCTTCTCTTTAAGTGGTCAACGCTGGCTCTCGAGCGTCAGTGGATGCTCAGTGTCCAGGTGCTCCTGCTACGGCTGCACGCATCCTGTGTGCCGCACACTTCACCTTCTTGCTGGAACCCCACAGGAGGTGAAGGACCGGAGGGTCCAAGGTACACCCCTTTACTCAGTTCTCTCCCAAGGTCAGTAGGTTCACCGGGGAGGCAGCGGGGAAGGTATGAGAACCCAGGTGTCTGCCTTTCGCTGCCTGTCCTCACCGCCGGTCTCAGCTAGGGCTGGAGAAATTAGCGCTGCGGAGCGGGCTGCGGGCTCGTCACTGTTGCCATGGTAACCGGGAGCGGGAGACTCGTGAGAGCAGTGGCTGGGGAAAGCAGTGGAAAGAAGGTACACGATGAATGATGACGTGCTGGACTCTCTCCTGGGCATTTGTTGAGCCACAGGAGATCTAAGACAAGTGGAGTTCCTGGATGGTACCCTCCGGATAGCCTGTTCTTCAGCCTCAAACCCAAACCCAACCCAAGCCATCCCTCCTCCAGGTCTCTTTCCCTTTCTTCTCCTCCCCAATCCCTACCTCAGCACCCTGAGTAACATTTTAAGGCTTGGAAATTTTAGCACTGGCTCAAGGCCCCTTGCCTCAGAATCCTGCTAAATGGAAATTAGTGCATGGCTACCTGGGGGAAGGGTGAAATGTCAAGAGGCCTCTTCAAAGCTCAGAACCTACAAACAAACTCTCTGGATTGTTAGGGCTTATGGAACGTGAATGATATCTGCCAAGCACACTAAAAGAAGTCAGATGGAAGACAGCAATGATTTGAATAAATTGCTATCAGCATTTGCTCATTATAATTATAGCATTATAATCAGAGCAGAAAGAAGGTTTAGAGACTATTTCATCTTCAAGGATCATTGGCCTCAGTATGATATCCGTCTGAAAAGGTGTGTAGCCAAGAGCAGATTGACTCCAGCCAGCACCCTCAGAAGAGGGCTGACAACTGGTGGATGACTCAGTGAAAAGGGGCTCTCCTTTGTCACTACTGGTATCTCCTGGTCTTGTCATCATCTGCCTCATTAATTAGTGTTCTCCTCATTTCCATAGCCAGTAATGTGAGGAGCTGAACTGAAAGATGGGGGTGGCTTCGAGGTGGCCCCTGCTTATCATCCAGAGGCCCCCTTTCATCACATCACTTTGTGTCAATGTCGGTTCCACATACAGATCTGCAGGTGTTTTGCTCTGGCTCTAGAAGAAGGAAAGGGAACTCATTTTTACTGAGCTTCGACAACGTGCCTGAGCTCTTCATGGGTTATTTCATTTAATCTTCTTGTCAACCTGTGAGATTTTACATCACTGTTTTAGAAATTAAGAACATAAAAGCACAAAGAATAACTTATTTGCTTGTGTAAGGCTATTCAGCTAAGTGGTAAAGCTGGAATTCCCACCCAGTTATGTTTGCATGATAGCCGAAGACATGAGGCCATCTGGATATGGCCCAAATGGATATTAGGAAAAACTTCCTGGGATGTCCAGAATCACTGATAATTTCTCCTACCTCTTATTTGCTATTTTTCTCTACTTCCACTGTTTTTGAAAAGAAATAAAATGTTTATTTTAGAAAACTTGAAAAATATAGAAACATAAAGGAATAAAAATTATTCATAATTCTACCACCTGAAGAAAATCATGATTAATATTCCTATTCCCTTCCAGGCTTTTTTTTTTTTTCTATCTTTAAAAGAAGTTAAGATCGCCATAGACTGAATGTTTCTGTTTCTGTGCCCTCCTCCCCACCTGTTCACATGTTGAGATTTAATCTCCAATGGCTGGCATTTGGAGGTGGGGCCTTTAGGAAGTGATTAGGTCATCTAGCCCACGTTCTCATGAATGCGATTAGTGCCCTTGTAAAAGAGAATCCAGAGAGCTTCCTTGCCCCTTTCACCATGTGAGAACACAGAAAAAAGACTGCTCTCATGAATCCCCACCAGACTAGAATCTGCTAGTGCCTTGATCTTGGACTTTCCAGCCTCTAAAACTGTGAGAAATAAGTTTCTGTTGTTTGTAAATCTCCCAGTCTATGCTATTCTGTCATAGCAGCCCAAATGGACCAAGACAAAGGCTATGTGTATATAATTGTATCTTGCTTTTCAGTTTGAATAACCCTGTGAAAATTTCCCCCTCCATTAAGGTTCTTTAAAAGCTACATAATATTTTATCATCTGAGTGTATCATAATTTCTTTTTACTGTTATTACTGTCTCCATAATTTTGCCTTTTCCAGGATGTCATATAGTTGGAAACACAGTAAGTAACCTTTTCAGATTCTCTTCTTTCACTTAATAATATGCATTTAAGTTTTCTCCATGTTCACTCATGACTAGATAGCTCATTTCTTTTTACCACTGTATAATACTCCTTCCTCTGAATATACCAAAGTTTATTTATCCATTTACCCCCTGTGTGTAGGTTTTTGTGTGGTCACAGTTTTCTACTCCTTTGGGTAAATACCAAGGAGAATGACTGCTAGATCTTATAGTAAGAGGATATTTAGTTTTGTAAGAAATCACCAAACTGTCTTCTAAAGTGGCTGTACCATTTGCATTCTTACTAGTAATGAAGGAGAGTTCCTATTGCTCCACATCCTTGTCATCATTTGAGGTTGTCAGAGTTCCGATTTTGGCCATTCTTATTGGGTGTATTGGTATCTTGTTGTTTTAACTTGCATTTCCCTAATGACATTTGTCGTAGAGCATCCTTTCATGTTTGTTTGCCACCTGTATATCTTCTTTGATGAGGTGTCTTTTAAGGTCTTTGGCCTATTTTTTAATTGGGTTGTTCATTTTCTTATTGTTGAATTTTAAGAGGTCTTTACATATTTTGGATAATAGCACTTTATCAGATGTATCTTTTGTAAATATTTTCTCCCAAATTTTCTATGGCTTGTCTTCTCATTCTCTGATATTGTCTTTTGTGAATAGAAGCTTTAAAAATTATTTATTTTTAAATTTTTTATCTTTATCGAACTATAATAGACAATTGGTTGCTTGTATTTACATTGTACAGTTCAATGAGTTTTCCAGTTATAGTTTGGTATACAATAATATACCAGTTTCAGTTGTACAGCATAGTGATCAGAGATTCACATAACTCATAAAGTGATCACTCCACTAAATCTAGTGCCTCTCTTCCCCCTTACATATTTACTACATTATTAACCATCTTCCCCATGCTACATTCCACATTTCCATGTCTATTCTGCAACTGTCCATTTGTACCTCTTAATCCCTTTGCCTTTTTTTGGTCTCCCCAACCTCTGTCCCATCTAGTATCCCTCAAAATATCCTCTGTATCTATGAGTTTATTTCCACTTTTGTTGCTGTTGTTGATTTTGTTCTTTAGATTCTACATGTATGTGAAATCAAGCGATTTTTGTCTCTATCTGACCCATTTCATTCAGCTCAGTACCCTCTAGGCCCATCAAGGCAAGATCTTTTTCCATCCCTTTCCTTTTAGTCTGTGTGCATCTTTTAATCTGAAATGAGTCTCCCAGAGGCAGCAAATATAGGGGTCTTGTTTTCTTATCCATTCCATCACTCTATCTTCTGGTGGAAACACTTAATTCTTTTCCATTTGAGGTACTTATTGATAGGAATATAGTTATTACCATTCTTTATTCCTGTTTTTGTTACACGTTTTTTCTTCTTAAAGAAGCCCCTCCAACATTTCCTGTAATACTGGCTTGGTGTTGATAAATTCCTTTAGCTTATTTTTGTCTGGGAAGGTCTTTATCTGTCTTTCTACTCTAAATGATAGCTTTGTTGTATAAAGTATTCTTCGTTGTAGATCCTGCGTTTTCATCACGTCGAATACTTTGTGCCAATCTGTTCTGTCCTGCATTTCTTTTGAGAAATCAGCTGTTCCCTTGTAGGTAACTATCTGCTTTTCTCTTGCTGCTTTTAAGATTCTCTCTTTGTATTTAACCTTTGGCATTTTAATTATGATGTGCTTTGCTGTGGTCATCTTTGCATTCCTGGTTTGGGGACTTTCTGAGCTTCCTGGGGTTTTATGTCTATTTCCTTTACTAGGTTAGGGAAGTTTTACATCATTATTTCTTCATATAGCTTTTCAACATCTTTTGTTTTTTCTAGTACCCCTATGACATGGATATTTTTACATTTAATTGTGTCCCATAGGTTCCTTAAATTATTATTATAGTCTTGGCTTATTTTTTCTTGCCATTCTGATGGAGTATCCTTGGCTTTCCCATCCTCTATATATGTCATTTAATTCTCTTCTTTATTCACTCTGTTAATCCATTTAATATACTTCTCATCTCAAGTGTGTGCTTCATTTCTGACTGGTTCCCTTTTATAATCTCCATTTCCATTTTAATGTTTTTTATCTCTTTGTTAAAGTTCTCACTGAGTTCATCTACACTTCCCATAAGTTCATTGAGCAACTTTATGACCAGTGTTTTGAACTCTGCTTCTGTTAGATTGCTTGACTCCATTATTTCTGGATCTCTGTTCTTTTCTCTCATATAGTTTCTGCTTCTTAATTTTCTCATTTTGGCTGCCTTTCCACGTCTATTTCTATGTACTAGGCAAATCTCTTAAGTCTGCCGGTCTTAGTAGTGTGGCTTTGTGTGGTAGGTGTCCGGTGGTACAGTCCTGAGAGGAGTTCAGCTGCAGGCCAAATTTATAACCAGCCTGTGCCCCTCTGGGACCACCCATTAAGATTCAGCAAGCGATCCACAGGTGTGTTTATAGTTGTCTCAAAAGGTCACACCAGAAACCAAGGCCAGCTGCCACCAGTGTGAGTCTAGCTACTGTTCAGCAAGGGGGACCTGACTAAGCAAAGACACACCTGCATGTGGCTTGGGTGGGGCTGCGAGTTGGGGGAGGTGGAGTTTCAGGGAATCCTCTGGGCGGAGCAACCTCTGTTATCCAGTTTAATGACATCTCCGCTATGGTGGTGCTGAGTCAACACACTGGGAGGGTGGAGGGCTCAGCAGAGGAACAGTGGATACCACCAGCACTTCTGTACACAGCGAGTCTACCTCAGCCCTCACTCCGACAACTCAGCGTTCCCCTGTAAGTCCCTGGTGCCCCTGCACAGCTGAACCGGTGATGGTGCTCAGAGTAAGCAGGTCCATCATCACAAAAAACACTGCAAAAGTCTGCTGGTGGACAGAGCCCCTTTAAGAGGCTTCTGCCACTGCTGCAGCCTCTGCCTCACTCGGCCGCTGGACACCGGGCACCCCACGTCCTCACCCCGTTCTACCTTCTGCTGTTGCAGGGTGATTTCTTAGTTTTCTCCATAGTTGCATGACTTGTTCATCTAGATCCCAGGTGATTTTCCTTGCTGTTTGCTTCTTGTTTTTGTCACAATTTGGTCTCCAGAGGTACAAACAGAGCCTTTATCATCTATGCCATTTTTTTCTGGACTCCGGAAGTTTTAAATTAATGAAGTTCAGGTTATTCATTATTTCTTCCACAGATTGTGTCTTTGATGTTGCATCAAAAAAGGCATCACCAACCCAAGAGCATCTAGGCTTTCTGCTGTTATCGAAAAAGGAGTTTTATAGTTTCACATTTAACATTTGGGTCTGTTATCTATTTGTGAAGAGTGTGAGGTCTGTGTCTAGATTCATTTTTTATTTTCCATGTTCCAAAACCAGTTCTGTTTTTCCTTCCTTTTTAATTCCCCACCCCCACACACTTCCACCCTGGCCTATGGATGTTGCTGTTTCCCCTCAAGAACTGGATCTCTGAAGGAGGGGTGTCTCCTCCTACAAGCTTGTGGCATGTATGCAGGGCTTGGGTCCTGGGGCCTGGCTCCCCTGGGGCCTGGGGCCTGGGGCCTGATGCCTCTGGGGCCTGGGACACTCAGGGGGCCTGGCACACTCGCGGCATGGTTCGTGGCTCTACCTGGGGTACAAACCCAGGGCCATGTAAAGCAGATGTGCTAACCACTATACTATGGAGCCACCCCCTCCAGAACCAGTTTTTGAAAAGGCTATCTTTGCTCCTTTGTTGAAGATCGGTTGACTATATTTATGTGGATTTATGTCTAGGCTCTTTTTTCAGTTTCATTAATATTTTTGTATAGACCAATACTAGAGCTTTATAATAAGTCTTCAAATCAAGTAGTATAAGTCCTCCAACTTTGTTCTTTTCCTTCAATATTGTGTTGGCTATTCTGAGTTTTGCCGCTCCAAATAAACTTTATTTAAAATTAATGTGTCAGTATCCACAAAATAACTTGCAGGGCTTTTAACTGGGGTTGCATTAAGTCTATAGGTCAAATTTGGAAGCACTGACATCTTGACAATATTAAGTCTTCCTATCTATGAACATGAAATTCCTCTTCATTTATTTAGTTCTTCGGTTTCATTCATTAGAGTTTTATAGTTTTCTTTATACAAGCCTTACACACATTTTGTTAGATTTCTATCTAAGTATTTTATTTTATTGTTCGGATGCTAATGTAAGGCCTAGGCATTTTTAAGACTTTCGAATCCTCCTCTCTAGTGGGGATTTCTGACTCCCTGGCCACTCCACAGTCCTATTCCACTCATACCTCTCCTCATCCCTGGTGTGCCTTCACATGGTGTTTGGCATTTATGTTTTTATTTTACAAATCCCTTGGGAAAGTAGAGCTAGTTCTCTGTAGTTTTTGTTTTATTAAGAAAAACTCAGTATCTCTTTATTATTTTGAAATGCATTATAAACAAAAAAACCCACTAGGATTTAGGGAGGAAAGATTTAAGACAGAAGTGAACTTTCCAAGGTCCTATGGTAAGTCAGGAATGCTGGAACTCAGAGCTTATTTGCTATTACTTTGGTGGTGGCCTCAGCTCCATCCTGTTATACAGCAAAGCTCTCCTTGATTTCCCTCTAATTTTCACATTTCATTTCAATGTTTAGCACTCATGAAAAATTAGATAATTTTAATAATGTTGTCATAGAGGACTGGGCTTGGATGAGGGGGACTTCTGAGGAAAAGGAACTAGAGTAATAGACCTTTAAAAGGTTGGGAGATGAGGCTGCCTGACATCAGTAATGGTCAGCCAAGTTGAAATGCAAAGATAGTCAGCCTAATGCTGGCTTCCTTCTTCTTTGGGGGACAACATACAGGGAAGAGTGGAGGTGGGTGCAACATGGACCCTGGAATACCTTCAAGCCTTTAAATCATTCGTTATTCACCCACTGAAGAAGTTCAGTGTGGCATAGCAAAAAGGGGTTCTATTTCCTTTGACTATTTAAAAATATGCCTTTATTTAAAAATATACCTTGGAAATCAGCACCAAGCTGAAAGATTTTTGCTCCTGACTATAGGGCTAATAGCTGTTGCAAAATGGTGATAGTTCTTCCATAAATTCTTATTGAACTATGTTAGAATAAATTTCTGAATATGAAAACATAATATTTGGCACCGATTTTACTAAAGGAAGTATAAGATGAATATTTTACCAAGTAGTTTTAGATAGCATGTGGAATTAAGAAAGTGAACTCATCACAAGTCGATTGACAAAATATCTATGCATTTTTACAGCTTTTTTTCTTCCACAGATTAGAGCTATGCAAAAGTAGAATGTCTATTTATGAATGAAGGTATCTACCATTTAGTTTTCATTTTAATTTCTATAAGAGAATGCCTGGGGTTTAAAGTTAAAACCCATGTATTTGAACACAGAAAATTTATGTATTAAGTTCTCCAGAAAAATAAATAAATATATTTCTTCTTATTATTATTGTTTTTTAATTGGCTCACATAGTTATGGTGGCGGTGCAGTTCCATGAGCTGCCATTTGTGAAACTGGACACTAACCAAACACTAATCATGCTTCTTTTCCTTGGTGACAAGTTTAAGTATCTTGCAGAACCCAATAGGAGGTCATTCCCTGGTCCTTCTGCAGCATCAACCATAACCAACTAATATCGACTGAAACCAGTTCAGCCAATCCAAGTCTGTGCAGTTAGCAATTGGGTGAATCTGATATAACCTCGAGAGCTTGGCTGAACCAAAATTCACACCACCGTGGAACCACCATGTAATGACTTCATCCGTGCGAACCAACTTCATCATTCTGAAGTGATGACAGGTGCCTGAAACAGTTGCCCAGTCAATAAGAAAACCAAACACAGAACTGCATAACTTCAACCAACCAAACCCGGCCAAATTGAAATTCCTTTGTACTCTTTCTTGTTCTTCCCATATCTTATCTTAATAGGCTAAGTTCCAGAACCACCCAATCAGACCTTCCTAAATTAGAATTAATGAAATTGTATAATCTGTTCTTACCCTCACATTTTAAAACTTGTCTCAAGCCTTTGTTTTGGGAGACAGATTTGAGTATTGTCTCCTATCTCTTAGTTGGCAGCCTTATAATCAATTCCTTTTCTCTGCAAAAGACTGCTGCCTCAGAATTTGGTCTTTCTGCTGTGTGGTGGGCAACAAACCTACTTGCTCAGTTTGGTCATATCTGTAAGCTGGATAATGAAAGTTTATGGTATAATGTAGTCTGAGTCTGAAGGCCTGAAACCAGGAGTTCCCTCATTGGAGGACCAGAGAAGATAGATGTCCCAGCTCAAGAAAAGAGAGAGAGAATTTGCTCTTTCTCAGCTTTTTTGTTCTTCTGGTGGCTCCAACTGTTGGATGGCACGCATTCACACTGGTGAGAGCAGAGCTTCTTTACTCAGACTACTGACTCAAATGCTAATTCCATTTGGGAACATTCCCACAGACACACCCAGAAATAAAATTTGACCAGCTATCTGGACATCCCTTGGTCCAGTCAAGTTGACATATAAAATTAAACATCACAATTTACTTGAGCAACTTACTCATCAGTGAAAGGGATCACTCCACTCATTTTTTCCCCCTTCCCAGTCTTTAACCAACCAGCTGGCCATTTCAATTTGTATAAGATACATTCACATTTTCTGAGAACTAGGAAGTCATCTTCCGAACCCTTACTTTACAAAACTATAAAGAACTGAGACCTAATGAGATTAAATGACTAGTTGAAGGTCACATTGAATTTTATTAGTAATCTTAAAATCTGAAGAGAGACTGATTAAATTTGCAGATGAAAGAAAGCTAGGAAAGATAGCTAATAGATTGAAATCTATTTCTAATCTATAGATGACAGGATAAGCATTAAAAATGTCTGTTTGAAAAGATAGGCTAAAACCAATAAGAAGAGATTAAGTATGAATAAATATAATGACCCACACTTTTGGTCGAAAAGTCTATTGCACAGTATAGGCCTGACTTGGCTAAAGCTCACGAGAAACAGAATATAGGAGAGTGAAGTCAAACAGAGGTTCCAATAAAAGTCCCCAGTGGGAAACAGCTGCTAAAACAACTAATGCAATCTCAGGAGCTATATCAATGGGCAGAGAGTGATCTGATCTTGCAAGGAGTGACTGGCCTGGAGTACTTGGTGCTGGCCAGGTCATTTTTGTACCTCTGTGTATATACAAAATGTACAGTGTTCTGAGAGGAATCTCGATACACTGGAGTCAATCCACCAGAAGATGTTGAGGGGCCTGAGCTCTGCTCCACCACATAAAAAGCCACTGCAGCTGAGTGTTTAGCTTGGAGACTTTTAAAGGACATGGTTACTGCCTTCAAATATCTGATAAGCTGTCAAATGAAGAAGAGATATGTGGCTTATTCTGTCACTCACAGGGCAGAAGTAGGATCATTAGGGCTGAAGGTTAATGGGGAATGGATTTCTACTCAGTCTAAGAATTTTCCAACATTGCTGACCCACAATGGAATGATCTGGGAGTATGCTCAAGGAAATGCTGGGGTCCATGCATCGGAGATCTTATAGGAGGATGCCTATTGTTTAAGAGAAAACTCACAGGCCCAAAATGGTGTCACTCATGCTAAAAGCCCATGATACCTAACCTAGATCTCATTGCAATTTCAACCTCTCCCAGAAACATAATCTTTTAAAAAATTTTAGAACATATTTTTTCAATTACGGTTGACATTCAATATTATATTAGTTGCAGGTATACATTATAGTCGTTAGACATTTATATAATTTACAAAGTGATCCACCCAATAAGTCCAGTATCCACCTGGCACCATACATGGTTATTAAAATATTATTGGCTAAATTCCCTAAGCTGTAGTTTATATCCCCATGACTATTTTGTGACTGCCAATTTGTTCTTCTTAATCCTGTCCCCTTTATCACTTAGCCCCCTAACCCCACTCCCATCAGTTTGTTCTATGTATCTATATGAGTTTGTTTCTGTTTTGTTTGTGTGTTTGTTTTTTAGATTCCATATATAAGTGAAATCATATGGTATTTGATTTTATATGTCTGACTCTTTTCACTTAGCATAATACCTCCTAAGTATTATGTTGTCGCAAATGATGCAAATCTTTTTTGTGGCCAAGTAATATTCCATTGTAGATATATACCACTTCTTTATTCATTCATTTATTGCTAAATGTTAAAGAAGTTTCTTTAACATTTTTTGTAATACTGGTTTTGTGGTGATTAACTTTTTTAGCTTTTTCTTGTCTGGGAAGTTCTTTATGTCTCCTTTGATTCTAAATGACAGCTTTGCTGAATAGAGTAATCTTGGTTGTAGGTCCTTGCTTTTTATCACTTTGAATATTTGTTTCATGCCAATCCCTTCTGGCCTGCAAAGTTTCTGTTGAGAAATCAACTGACAGTCTTATGGGAGATCCCTCATAGGTAACTACTTGCTTTTCTCTTGCTGTTTTTAAGATTCTCTCTTCGTTGTTAACCTTTGCCATTTTAATTATGATGTGCCTTGGTGTAGGTCTCTTAGAATTTATCTTTTTTGGAACTCTCTGTGCTTCCTAGACTTGTATGTCTATTTCCTTCACCAGATTAGGAAATTATCTCATCATTATTTTTTCAAATGGGATTTCAATTCTTTGGTCTCTCTCCTCTTTTGGCACCCATATAATGTAAATGTTGTTATGCTTGATGTTATCCCAGAGATCCCTTAAAATATCCTCTTTTTTTTTTCTGTTCTGATAGGATATTTTCTACTACCTTGTCTTCCAATCTTCTGCTTCATCTAATCCTCTGTTGATTCCCTCTAATGTATTCTTCATTTCAGGTATCGTATTCTTCATTTCTGACTGGTTCTTTTTTATGGTTTCTATTTCGTTGTGTAAGTTCTCACTAACTTCATCTGTTCGTATCTAGTTCATGGAGCATCCTTATAATCAGTGTTTTGAAATCTGCATCTGGTAGATTGCTTATCTCCATTTTTTTTTAGTTTTTTTTCCTGGAGCTTTGTTCTGTTCTTTCACTTGGGACATGTTTGTCTCCTTATTTTGGCTGTCTCCCTGTGTTTGTGTCTATGTATCCGGTAGATCTGCTACATCTCTTCGTCTTGGAAGAATGGCCTTATGTAGTTAGTAAGTGTCCTATGGGGCCCAGTTGTGCAGTGTTCCTGGCCATCTTACATGGGTCGTGTGGGCTTTCCTATTGTAGTTGAACCTTGATTGCTGTTTGCACATCAGTGGGTGGAACTGACTTTCAGGATGATTGGCTTTGAGGACTGGCCATGACTACAACAGATAAGATATTTTTCAGGAGCTGACCCCATAGAGTGAGATTCACTTTAGAGGGCTCTGATGACTGTCAAGTCCTCCCTTTGGGTATGTTGTGTTTGGAGCTACATAGGTATTGCTTAGCTGTGATCTGAATTTGGCCACTGGGTGTATTGGTTTGGGGCCTCTTGGAAGAGGTTTTTGTGCCAACCCAGGTAAGCTGCTTCCTATGCGTGGCCCGGGGCCACCTGGTAGGAACTACAAAGTGATTTGTGGTTGGTAGCTGCCTCTGCTGGGCTTGAAGCTGCCTGGGAAATGCTGTGCTGAGATCGAAGGCCAGCTGCCACTAGTACTAGGTTTGAGGCCACTCAGCAAAGGCCAGCGTGCTGTTTATTTGAGGTTTATAGATTTTTCAGAGATTTTAGAAAAGTCTACAGTATGGGCTGAGCCAGCTGCTCCTGAGGAACAACTGCTGAAAGAGGTTTGAGCCCATCTATGAGTTGGGTAGGGTGGGTTCTCAGGGAGTCACTAGGGTGGAGTGAGCAGTGTTAGCCAGTTTGATGGAGACTCAGAATTGGTCCCCACCTGCACCTTCCAGCTGGGTGGGGAGAAGGCTCAGCAAAGGAGTAGTGGTTCCTGTCAACACTTCTGTCCAGAAGAGAACTGCCCCTATAGCCTTTACCCTGAAGCCAGACAATTCAGTTACCCCCTGTATGTCCCTGGTGCTCCTTGAGGTGCTCTCCCCTTGCTGGATATCAGAGTGAAGATTTGTGAGTGAGTGTGTGCTAAGGTAAGATGATGCAGCCCTTCATCTTACCCACACTGATTTTCACAGCCAAATGCTGTGGGGACTTCTTTTCCTGGAATTTATGCTCTGGGCTGGGGAGCCTGTTGTGAAGCTGGGACCGCTCACTCCTCAGCAAAGACCTCTGCAGCTGAGATATTAAGTTAATAATCTTAATGAACAAGTCTGGAATTTTCTAGTTAAGCTTCAGTAGGGCAATCTGTCATGTGGACCTTCTCCATACCCTACCACCCATACAAAAAAGAGGCAATCTGCATGATAAAAACTCTCCCCCTCCTTTCCCCCAAAGAAAAGATGTCCTGGTCCCAAAATAATCCTTTCTTTTTTTGTTGTTAACAACTTCCTTGCTCCGCCCTTCTTCCTAGGAAAACTTTCCATTTTGTACAATAGATCTGATGCTGCCTGGTTAATGAATCGCTCAATAAAGCCAAATAGATCTTTAGATTTACTCAGTTTAATTTTGCTTTTTGACACTTTGGGAGAAAGCCGACTCCGTGACTTCCTAGTTTCCTTTAACTCTAAGATCCTGTGAGTCTTCAGGGGTTATTTTTCTTGTACTGCTGTTTCACTCCAGTAGGTAGTGTTTTAATGCATTGGACTGTTTGATTCCACAAACAATTCAAAATGGTTTGTTATATTAGAATACATATTATAAAACAAGCAAATCAAACTTTTAATGGAAAATTGAATCTAGAAAGACCCCTGGAAAAGGTAAGTTGCTACAGAATTTGGGCACTAAATTAAAATCTAAGCTTGCTCAAGGTCTGGTCAAATGAAGAAGTGTGTGATATTATAGATTCTTATTTTTCTAGGAGAGGAAGCCTACATCTTTATTAGTATTAGTGTTGATACTGATAGCTAGACTTCCCAATGGGATTATAAAATCCATAATGACAGAGAACAAGTCCTTTATTTCATTTTAATTCTAATAATAATGTAGGGAGGAGGCAAGAGAATTAAAAAACTTAATCAAGCCACAATCAGAGACTGCAATATGCTGACCAGCCCTGCAGCCAGGCCAAGAGGACACCATCAGAACAAAGGAAGATTTCTGCTGAGATTGCTAACAATCCATTTCCCACACTTGTGAAGGGGAACCAACAGAGTCCATTCCCTATGGCTAAAACCATGCCGGAATCTAAGGATTAAAGGTTGGGAACTGCCAGCAGAGCTTTTACTCAACACATTATTATCTTTTCATTCTATATTCTCTTCCCTTTCTTTACTGTTATGTCCAATTCAAAGGAAATGAGAACTAAAGAATGACATATAAACTGAAATCCCTGAACACTCAGGGTCCCTCTCAGTGCCTTTTCTCTGTTTCTCTCTCTCTGTCTCTTATACTGTCCTTCTTACTGTCTGTCTCTGAGAGGAGAACACACTCTGTCTGGGAGTGTTATCCCTTCTCTAACAAACTTTCCTTTTGACTGTAACTTTGGTGTGTGTGTTGAATTCTTTCTGCACTCACCACCAAAGGACCCTCTTCTGCTCTCAATGCAGGGCTTGGTCTCTCCTCAACTTAAGGAAATTTTCCTTGTCCTGCATCAGTAACATCTATCAGAATAAATTATACAGAGTAGATGCTTAGTATATTTTGAATAATTTGACTTTCTTAAAGATGGTATAGGACATTTTTTTCCTTTGTATTTTTCTCAGGTTCTGATAGAAGTGTCTTGGTCAGGCCAGAAATCATAGTTCTGAAACTGCATTATATTGCTCCAATGAGATAGCCCAAATTTGGCTTATAGTAAGTCCCAGACTGCCAAAATGCCATCTCCTGGTACCGGTTCATGTTTCCAAAAAGGGGTTCTGTCTTAAATGTATTTGTGCTTTAGGCTATAGCTACTCTAGGATTCAGATTTTCTTTCCTCTATAGCTTGCCATTATACCTAGTGGTGACAGTAACCAACATTTATATTTTGCTTACTTAGAACACAAACACTGCTCTAAGTGTTCATCCTATCAACTGCTCTATTAAATGGTTGCTACTCTTGTTCTTTTGTCAGATGAGAAAATGGAGGTGGAGAGGTTAAATGACTTGCTCAAGGTCACAAGTTATAAGTGGCAGAGCCCGAATGTAAACCTAGCATCTGGCTCCAGATTTTTTGCTTCTAACTACTGCATCCTTCTGTTTCTGAGCAGGTATCTACATGCAATGTATATTTAATCAGGTTACTGAGGGACTAAAGTTCCAAGTGAGTATTGTCTTGGTGGCAAGACACCAGATGGTAATGGGTTTTCTCTGCCCCTCCTCTTTCGATGCTCCCTCTTTTCCCTAGAGACCAGCTCAAAAGCACGCCACTGTATTTGCTTCCCTAGCTAGTTTCCTGGGATTGGCCACTCTCCAGCTCTGCTACCAGCTTTGCTTGGCTAAGGACTTTGCAATGAAAGACACAAGACTGAATTCTTTAGAGTGGATCACATCTGTTTGGCATGATTACAGCCTGTTTTTGTGCCATTTGGCCATTTTTCCTCCCCAAACCAACCCCCTCTTTATTTCTATAAAAATGTGAGATGGTGTCTCTCTATTTTTAAATTAGTGTAAATTTTAATATGATTAGCATTCATAATTTATCAACAATTACACTGTCCCTTCATCCTCTCCCCAACCTCCCAAAGAATAATTAGAACCAACCCCACAGTATTGCAAAATCAGGAGGCCTGAGGTGCTGCTCGAAGACATGTACTTATAGAAATCACTTTGCCTATGATGCTTAATAGGAACTTTCTGATAATGACATCTCAGGTCAGGTGTCATCATGGGAACAAGCCCTGCCTATGGCTTTGTCCAAGCCAGGTCGGCAGTAGGGCAGGTCTGTGCCTGACATCTCTTGCCTCTGTTACTGTTAGACATAGCTGAGCCCAAGGGTAGGAAAAACAAGAGGTGCGTCCATGGGAAACTTGTCCTTCTTTATGAGATTTCCCACACAGCCAGGAGTCAGCTCCTTTCCTTCATTTTAACCATCCGAGTCACTGGTACCCAACATACTATCTGAAGTGGTATGAATCCCCATACCAATGATTTTTCTCTATTGTAGGGGGCCCCTTGAGACTAAAGAGTTGGGAGAGGCTTCTATACTTGAAGCAATAAATGAGCATGTCACTACTCTTCTCTGTGTAGACAATGAGGCTTCACACTGAAAACAACCAGTGCTTGTCCATGACTTAGTCAAATCTGCTGAGACAAAAGCCAGTTGGAGGCCAGGCTATTGGGGTCACTCAGAGAGTGACTGATCTTAATTCCTGTCTGGCCCTTATAGGGTGACAGGAAGAGGAAGGATAAATGAACACCAAGAATATCTCAAAAATGTCTTTAGACCTAAGATAAAAAGGCCTAAGTTAGAGTTCTAGCCATACCATCTATTACTTGCATGACCTTCTGCAAATCAATAAACTTCTCTAAAACACATATTTCTTTATCAAATGGGAATAGAAATCTCAGTTTTCCTCATTCTGTGGAAGTGTGCAAGGAACAAATGACAATTCATATGGAAACACATATTAAACTATAATGGTGCTATGAGAATATAAAGGATTATTATAAAGTTCTATTTCCTTTAGTTAAAATAAATAATAATGGTTTGTTACTCAGTTTTTTACCAGTACTAAGTAAGTGGTAAAGTGGAGAGCTTTGATTTTCTCTAATCTTCTTTTCCTTGTTTTGCCCAGGCAAGCAGGATGGGGGCAGTGACTGGGAAATGCAGGGCAGACTTGCCAGTAACAGGAGGTATGAAAGAGGCAAATCCATGTGTACTCGTCATAGTAAGGGCATAGAATGTGACAGAACTCAGGGTCAGCTAGGGGAGGTCAGTCTGGGTCACAATAGTAGGACTGCCTGAGGCAGAGCTGGCCATCAGACAATGTATTAGCATGAAGCAAAAGGTGGTCTCAAGCACACTTCGAAGCTCTCGACAGATATGACATAGAAGTTGCTAGCCCTTTGATGGGGTCTCCCTACAGAGTGTGGCTTTCTAACCAGGGCTTCTCAGAAAACCCTGGTCATCCCCATTCGAGCCTTTGACTGGCTGGAAGAAGCTGGAATTCCAGGAAGGATGATCCCTGCCTGTCTATCTAGCAGCCTTCACTGTCACTGTCAAAATGGAAAGCTACATCCCCTGCAGGGCTTCCCCATCCACTCTCATCTTGGGAGACAGAGACCTTTTCAACCTCCTTATTTGGACTGTAGCTAATAGAGGTCATTTCCCTTATCAGCAGAGTCAGGGGCTGTGAAAAAGGCTGAGGAGTAGCAGGATGATAACTGACATCATGAGGCAGTTGGAGGCCTGCCAGCAAGTGTGTTCACTTTACTCTATTCTCTTCCTACCCAGAAACACAGTCAAGGGGCATACAAAACATAGCTCGGCTGAAAGCCCTTCCTTCAACTTCATCCTCCTCTCTGTCCTGGGACACACACACACACACACACACACACACACACACACACACACACACACAAGCATGTATGTGTATACATAGAAAAGCTTACATATATTTGCTTGGATTTTTTTTTAGGATACTGAAATTTAGAAGCATGGTGTCACATAAGAAGACATAGTCTTTAACTATATCTACAATCCCTCCAAGTATTTTATTTGGTCTAGGAAAAAACCTGTAGGGGTCCCTGTGCTAATCCCTCCCCTCTTCGACCCTCCCAGGGTTTCCAGAACCACCATTTCTTACTTCTCTCTTAAATTATTTCTTCCTTCTCTCCTGCATCTCCTTTTCCTATCCAAAGCCCATATCACATCTCAGCTAGTGCCATGGTAGAAATTAATGTCAGAAATGAATTTACACTAACATGTAAGTGTCTAATAGTTTTAGAACCATTTATTGAAAGGAACTTCAGAAATCTTAGATGAGGAGACTGAAACCTATAGAGGGAAAGTGACTTACCTGACGTCTCAGAAACAGAAACAGATCTGGGAATAAACTCAAGTGTCAGACTCTCAAGCCCCAGGAACCTAGTCTTTCTTCCTCAGGTAATGGCTCACTACTCATCCAACTGTAAAAGCTGGAGACTTGAGGCAGCATTCTTGACATCTATCTCTGTGTCAGCCTCCATTCATTCAATCACCAACTCTTGTATCTTTTACTTCCCAAATCTATCTCTAATTTGTACATGTTCAATTTTTCGAATACAAGCCATCATTGTCTCTTTGCTTGGACCTACCAGATAGCTAATCAATGCTCTTACTCCTCTTGAACTCATCCTGTAAGAAGTTATGTATTTCTTCTTTTTTTTTATTGTGATGAAATTAAAAAAGTTGTATGCATAACATACAACTTACCGTTTTGACCATTTATTTTATTGTGCTAAAAACATATACCATAAATTTACCATCTTAATCATTTTTAAGCATTTAGTACATCAGTGTTAAATATAGGCACATTGTTGTATAACAGATCTCTAGTACTTTTCATCTTGCAAAACTGACACTCCATACCCACTGAACAACAACTCCCCATTTTCTCTCTCCTCCTAACGCCGGAGAGCTGCCCTTCTAAAAATTCTGCTACTTTAGATACCTCATATAAGTGCAATCATGCAGTATTTGTCTTTTTGTCACTGGCTTATTTCACTTAACATAATGTCTTTAAGTTTCATCAATGTTTTAGTATATGACAGAATTTCCTTCTTTTTTATGGCTGAATAATATACCATTTTATGTGTATACCAAATTTTCTTTTTAAAATAGTTTTATTGAAATATAATTGACAATATAATTTCTGTGGTAACCATGAATCTGATCTTTTATTCTATGAGTTGTTTTTGTTTGTTCGTTTTTAGAATCCACATGTGAATGAGATCATACAGCACTACCTCTCTCTGTCTGACTTACTTCACTGAGTATAATGCCCTCAAGATCCATTACAAATGGCAGGAGTTCCTCCTTTTTAATGAATGAACAATATTCCATTCTATCATATTTTTCATCTACCCCTCCATTGATGGACATTTAGGTTGCTTCCACCTCTTGGCTATTGTGAATAATTTTGCAATGAACATGGGTGTGCAATATCTCTTTGAGATCTTGTTTTCAATTCCTTTGGATATATACCCAGAAATGGGATTGTTGGATCATCCAGAAATTTTATTTTTTAAATTTTTTGAGGAAACTCTGTATTGTTTTCCACAGAGGCTAAACTATTTAACATTCTCACTGACAGTGCACAAGGGTTTCAATTTCTCCATATCCTTGCCAACATTTATTTTCTGTTTTTTTTTTTATAATGTCCATCCTAATGGGTGTGAGATAATACCTCATTGTGGTTTTGATTTGCACTTCTCTAATGACCAGTAATGTCAAGCATCTTTTCATGTGCTTATTGGCCATTTGTATAGCTTCTTTGGGGGAAATGTCAAGTCTTTTACCAATTTTTCAATTGGATTATTTTTGTTGTTGTTGAGTTGTAGGAGTTATTTCTATATTCTGGATACTAACCCTTTACTAGATATGTGGTTTGCAAATATTTTCTCCCATTCCATAGGTTGCCTTTTATGCTGATTGTTTCCTTTGCAGCACTGACGTGTTTAAGTTTGACATAGTCCTATTTGTCTACTTTTTCTTTTTAAAAAAGATTTTTGTTAAAATATAGTTAACATACAATATTGTATTTGTTTCAGGTATATGCCATAGTTATTCAAATAATCGCTAAATCCAATGTCATGAAGTTTTTCCACCCTGTTTTCTTCTAAGGTTTTAATGGTTTTTGGTCTCATGGTTAGGTTTTTAAGCTATCTTGAGTTAATTTTTGTATATGATGTAACTTAGGCGACCAGTTTCTTGTTTGATATCCAGTTTTTCCAACACAATTCACTGAGGAGATTATCCTTTCTCATTATATAGTCTTGGCATCCTTGTTGAAGATCATTTGACCATATAAACAAGGGTTTGTTTAGGGGTTGTCTATTTTATTTCATTGGTGGCCATTTGTCTTTATGCCAAAATCATACTGTTTTGATTACTGTAGCTTTGTAATATAGTTTAAAATCTAGACATTTGATCCCTCCAGCTTTTTTTTTTCTTTATCAAGATTGTTTTGACTATCCATATTCCTTTGAGGTCATTTAGAACATGTTTAAGTGTACAGTTCACAGAGGCATTAAGTACATTCACCATGTTGTGCAACCATCACCACTATTTTCAGAACTTTTCCATCATTCCAAACCAAAACCCTGTACATATTAAAAAATAACTGCTCATTCCCCATCCACTCCACACCCAAGCCCCTGCAATCACTATTCTATTTTCTGTCTCTATGGCGTTGCCAATTCTAGTATCTCATAAAAGTAGAATCATACAATATTTGTCTTTATGTGTTGGCTTATTTCACTTAGCATATT
Organism: Macroglossus sobrinus; assembly: GCA_004027375.1. Lineage (NCBI taxonomy): Eukaryota > Metazoa > Chordata > Mammalia > Chiroptera > Pteropodidae > Macroglossus > Macroglossus sobrinus. Next base: position 87,782 of record PVKZ01000415.1, on the reverse strand, counting down.
GTTTTCAAGGTTCATTTATGTTGTAGCATGTTTCATAACTTCCTTCCTTTTTAGAGCTGAATATTAGTCCTTGGTATATGTATAAACCACATTTTGTTCATCCATTTATCTGTTCATGGACAAGAGTGATATTTTATAAACACCAATCATATCATTTCCCTGAACCTTAAGGTGCTTCCTAATGCTCTTGGGATAAAGTAGAAATTCTGGCTCTACCTTGATGGGACCTTTGCCTATTTCACCAGCCTTGTCTTCTGCCATTCTCCCCACATGAGCTTTCATTTATTTCCTCCAATGAACCTCACATCTTCCTGCTTTGGACTTCCACACAAGTTACTTTCCTTCTTCATGAAACACATTTCTCACCCTTTCCTCACCTTGCTTTTTGACTAGTTAACTCTTACTCAAACTTAAGATCTCAGCTGAGACTTCTTTCCTCAGGGAAGCCTTCCCTGATCTTTTCGAGAAGGTTTTTCTCTATTATAGGTGCTTATAGCATCTGTATCTCTCAGGAGCAGTACTAATCACAGTCATAGTTAATTAGTTCAAAGTCCATTCTTTTTGCTTCTAATGTGAGAATTCATCTTTTATTTCAGACCATTGAAAGAGTTATTGCTCCTTCATCACGGAGTGAAGAGTGGAAAAAAGAAGGTTGTTTTGGAACTATGGAGATTGCAGTGTGCAGAGTCCATCTTTATTGATACATAGGCTGCCTATTAGTGAACAAAGCCCCTGTACTGAAAACTACTTCTAGAAGCTCTTCTTGTTACCTCACCCTCAGCAAGTCCAATTTAGGCCTAACACTTCCTCCTGCTGCACTCCCCCTCGCTCACTTCTCTCCTTTCACTGATGCTTCTTAGAGTTCTTTATTTCCTGCCCACAATGCAGAATTTGGCTCTCATCTTCAACGTGTTCAAATCACCTTTTCAAGAAAGGTGTTTTATAACCCCATCCCAAACTGTGAGTCACAACTCACTGTTTCTAGGAACGTGTACTGTTTCATTCTCTCAGCTTTAAAAAAAGGATTCCAACCTTAGCTCAAAGGAAGTTCAGCAGTTCAGTTCAGTCCTTGTCAATAAATATTTATTTAAGTTCAACTATATGCTAGACATGGTGCTAGGCTCCAGGGGTACAAAAATGAACCAAGAAATGGTAGTCTTTGTTTTGAGGTAGTTGAGTGATAAAAATGTATAAATAAATAGGTACTTTCAATCTGTAGTCATGCACTGGATAATGATGTTTCAGTCAACAGTGGACCTCATATATAACCATGGTCTTATATGATTATAATAGAGCTGAATTTCTTGTAGGAAATGAAAGGGTATGTGGTTCAGGAGATATTTTTTTTTTCTCTGACTGGAATAATATCTGTGAAGCTTGGCAATAGATTCCCTCTCATTCACAACACCCTAATTTTGAGTGTCCAATCAGTCAGCCACTGACCTGTTTCAGCACAGAGGGACCTGTTCCTGCAAGTGCTATATATTCCGAGGGTGCTATAGCCTTCCAGATCCAGCACAATTGTCTTCAGAGTGCATACATTGCTGTAAACTCTACTGAGGACCTAAGATCCTGTATAAGGACACAGGTCCATAGGAGCTACATTAACAAGTATTAAGTACTACTGCCACTTTAGTAAAAGCTTTCTGTGGTAATGTGGAGCTGGCATATCCCTGTACTTTGGAAACATTTTCAGGTTGTAATGATGTAAAGCATAGATAACTTTTATTTTTCATCAATTCAATGCCAGAGAGAGCTCTTTGTGCCAGATAGAGTCAATGGAATCCAAAACAAATTTCCAAAGTAAAAATATCGAGTCCTCAGTTCTATATTCTCTCCATGTTAAATACCCTCTTTTTTATGGATAATACAATGTTCCTTAATCTGACCACTGTTCTACCATATAATAGCCCAAACTATGTTACCATGACAACCCCCTATATTCCTTTATCTCTCCATCTTGATTTCTTATCTCTCCTGATCCTCAGGCCGCCTTTCACTCCTTCCTAATAGTCACTATAATGGTGATCTACACCTTACCCATGCAGTTTCAGAATACTTCAAGTCAATTCAGCCCACATCTTTGTTCATGGAGCAGCATTGACAGCTTTAGTATTCTATTTCTGGCCCTATCAGAAGAAAGCAGGGGGAGGGTTTGTAGGACGATGTTTATAAAGTCTACGGTAGTGTACAGCAACGTCCGAGGCCTTCATATTCACTCATCACTCACTCACTGCCTCATCACAAGCAACTTCCAGCCCTGCCAGTGCTATTCATGGTAAGTGCCCTATACATTTGTACCATTAAAAAAATCTTTTATACTATGTTTTTACTGTAGCTTCTCTATGTTTAGATACACAAATACTTATCATTGTGTTACAATTGCTTAGAGTATTCAGCACAGTAACATGATGTGCAGGTTTGCAGCCTAAGAACAATAGGTTATACCATAGTGCTTAGGTGTGGGGTCAACTATACTATCTGGGCCTGTGTAACTGCACTCTATGATGTTTGCACAATGATAGAATTGCTTACTGATGCATTTCTCAGAATGTATTCCAGTTGTTAAGCAATGAGTGACTAATATAATTAAGGCTATGATGTAGCTATGGAAGGGTCCTTGGACCAGGCTGCGAGTAAAGGGAAAGTCTGTGTGAGAAACATCTGAGTTGTCTCGAAGGATAAATAAATGTAATTAAGGTAAAGAATAGTGGGAGGGGCATTACAAAGACTCTGAGTTGTAAAATAGCACAGTGAGTATGAGGGCAGAATATAAGCAATTTGACTGCTAGAACATAAGGAACTAGTGAATAGTGGGATAGAAGACTGAAGAACTAGGAGAATCCAGGTTAGAAAGAAACTTGAAGCTAACCTAAGGACCATAAACTTTATTCTGTGAGAGAATGGGGAGCCACCAAAGAATTTTAAGCAGCATAATAACAAGATTATATGTGAGTTTTAGACAGATCTGGCTATAGGTAGATGAATCTTAAGATATAATGTTAAGTGACAAAAGTAAGATGCAGAACAGTGTTTATGATATACGACCATTTCTGTTAACAAACTATTATATAGACATTGTGTGTGTGTGTGTGTGTGTGTGTGTGTATATATAGATATAGATATAGATATATAGATATATAGATATACATATATATCTATCTATATACCTATCTATCTATCTATCTATATCTATCTATCTATCTATCTATCTATCTATCTATATATATATGTATTCGGAAATGACTAGATTATCTTTGTAAAGATATTTAAGAAGCAGTAGTTGTTTTGGGTAGGGAAGCTCTGGGTAACTAGAGACAGAAATGAAAAGGAGACTTATTTTTTACTCAATATATTTTTGTATTTTTTATTACTTGTTAAGAATTAATTTAGGCTTGCTTGGTAGCAGCCTTTAAAGATGATGACATTGTAGGCTCCTGAAATCCCCTCTTCTCATGGACATACAAAATAAATAGCTATACACAGCACAGTTCCCTCTGACAGTAATCCAGAACTAGCTGAGCGACTCTGACACATTAGGTGAACAAGAAAATATCCCCATCAAAATAGATCGGAAAGGCTGAGATACATTCTCATGAAAATCCCACCCTCAGCACAGTGCCATTCAATCAGGAGGGGACTCCCAGTTTCTTCTTGAGGTGTGAAGGGTTTGGACCACACATCTAGTGCCCTAACTTTTAAAATACCACCTGAGGGATGAACCCCCAAACCATCTAGCTCTGAAAGCCAGTGGGGTGTGCATTCATGAGACCCAGGAGACTATAGCAAACAAAGAAGTAGTTGTTCACAAGCATGAGCAGTCTCTGGTGCTATCACTTCAGGGATCGGTACAGAGAGAGCTGATAAAAACCCATCAATCCTCAGTCTTTCCCTAAAGGGTATCCATCTGTATTCCTTAAAAGATGCTGCCTGTGGATCAGACTTTTTCATTTAGATGCATGTAAGAGCTGACTGAAATCCTGTCCGGAAACCAGGGAAGCCTGTAAACACCTCCCTTACTCCCTCCCTCTAGCCTGTTCCAAGTTACCAATATCTCTATAGAAGGATCTTTTACACATGCCTGGTGCCCCAGCTTTAGCTGCTGCCGTCTGAGGAATAGGCCCCCAGATCAGCAGGCTTTGATAGCCAATGGGGCTAGCATCCAGGGGTCCTATGGTAGTGTAGCAAACTAAGAAGATATTCTTAATGGCTCAGGAGCACATCACCACCTGTGGCTATACATCAGGGCCTAGTAAAGAGGGAACAGGTAAACGTGCCCACTTCCCATTATTTTCCTGGAAAGAAAATAACTACATACTTTCCCAGATTCTAACTGACAGTCCAGCTTCCAACCAGCCTCCATCCAGGTGCTGACTGGGATCCTCTCCTTTGAAGGTCTTGACACACTTTCAACTACTGGGAGCCACTAAAAACAAAGAAATCAGCTTGGACAATCACAAAAGTTTGAGATACAACCAGGAGTACTGACCTGTTGATTGATGAAGTTCATCTCCTATACAAGGCCACTCTTTCAAAACTAGGAGAGATGGTTATTTTATTTAATGCATGGAAACCAACATAGAATCAAGGAAAAATGAAGAAACAGAGAAATATGTTCTAAATAAAAGAATAAGATAAAACACTAGAATCATATCTTTATGAGGTAAATGATTTACCTGAGAGAGAGTTCAAAGTAAGTCATAAAGATGCTCACTGAGATCAGGACAATGCACAAACAAAATGAGAATTTCACCCAAGAGTTAGGAAATATAAGAAAGTATTAATCAGAGTTGAAGAGTATAATAACTGAACTGAAAAATTCAACTCAGAATTTCAGTATCAGGCTAGATAAGTTGGAAGAAAGGATCAGCAGACTAGAAGATAGATTATACAGTGGTATTAATCCAATCAGTAGGAATAAGAAAGAAAGAATAAAAAAGAGTGAAGATAGCTTAAGGGACTTATGTGACACCATAAAGTAGACCAATATACACATCTAAGAAATAAAACACAGTGATAAAGTGACAAAAAGTTTTTTAAAGGAATAATGAATGTTAACTTCCCTAACTTGGTGAAAGAAACAGACATCCAGACCCAGGAATCTATGAGAATTACAAAAAAGATAAATCCCAAAAAACATTATAATTAAATTGTCAAAAGCTAAAGACAGAGAGTTTTAAAAGCAGCAAGAGAAAAACAATTTTTTTATGTACAAGGAAACTCCCATAAGACTTTTAACAGATTTTTCAGCAGAAAAATGCAGGCCAAAAGTGAGTGGGATGATATATTTAAATTACTGAAAGAAGAAAAATGGCAAACCAAGAATAATCTACCCAGCAAAGTCATCCTTCAGAATTGAAGGAGCTATAGAGTTTTCTAGACAAGTAAAAGTTGAAAGAGTTAATGTAAGACTGACCTTACAAGAAATGTTAAAGGGAGTTCTTTAAGCTGAAAGGAAAGGATGCTAATTAGTAACAGGAAAACATAAGAAAGTATAAAACTCATTGGTAAAGGTAAATGTATAGTTAAATTCAGAATACTCTAATGTAACGGTTGTTGGGATATCACTAATAACTATTATTAAGGTTAAAGAAAAAGTATGAAAAATAACAATAACTACAATAATTTGTTAATAGACACAGTGTAAAAGAGAAATAAATTACAACAAAATGTGGAAAGGAGTGTAAAAATGTAAAACTTATGTATGCAATTGAAATTAAATTGTTACCAGCTTAAAGCAGACTGCTAGAGATATAAAATGTTTTGTGTAAGCCTCATGGTAACCACAAAAAAATATATGTACACAAAGGGTAAAGTGAAAGGAAGCAAAGCATTCCACTAGAGAAAATCATCAAATCACAAAGGAAGAGAGCAAGATGAAGAAGGAAACAAAAGAATCACAAAACAATCAGAAGTCAATTAACAAAATGTCAAGGTTAGAACATACCTATCAATAATTGCTTTAAAAGTAAATGGACTAAATTCTCCAATCAAAAGATATACAGTGGCTGAATGGATGATAAAACAAGACCCAACTATACATACTGCCTATAAGAGACCTACTTTAGATATAAAGACACACACAGACTGAAATGATAGGATGGAAAAAAATATTCCATTAAAATTGGAAGAATTACTTTTGTTAAAAAAATTCACACCATCCAAGATGATCAACAGATTTAATACAATGACTATCTAAATTCCAATGAAAATTTTCATAGAAATAGCAAAAACAATACTAAAATTTGTATTGATCCACAAAGATACCCAAATAGCTAAAACTATCTTGAGAAAGAACAAAGCTGGAGGCATCATGCCCCCTGATTTCAAAGCTATAGCAATCAAAACATTATGGTATTGGCAAAAAGCAGACACATATGTCAATGGAACAGAATAGAAAGCCCGGACTTAACCCATGCATATATAGTCAATTAATTTATAATAATGAGGGAAATTATTGTCTCTCCAACAAATGGTGTTGGGAAAACTGGATATCCACATGTACAAGAATAAAACTGGACCACTGTCTTACACCATACACAAAAATTATCTCAAAATGGATCAAAGACTTGAATGTAAGACCTGACACTGTAAAACTACTAGAAGAAAATACAAGGGGTAAGTCCTTAACATTGGTCTTGACAATAATTTTTATTTGGATGTGACACCAAAAAACAAAGACAACAAAAGCAAAAATTAACAAATGAGGCTACCTCAAACTAAAAAGCTTCTGCACAACAAAGGAAAACCACCAACAAAATGAAAAGGCAATCTAACAATGGGAGAAAATATTTGCAAATCATATATCCGATAAAGGGCTAATATCTGAAATATATAAATAACTCATACAATTCAATAGCAAAAACAAAACAACAATAACAAAAACAAATAAACCACCACCACCACAACAAAATACCCAAGCAATCTGATTAAAAAATGGTCAGAGGAACTGAATAGTTTTCCCAAAGAGGACATACATATGGCCGACAGGTACATAAAAAGGTGCTGAACATTACTAATCAGATAAATACAAATAAAAACCACAATATCACCGTACACCTGTTAGAATTACTATTATTATTAAATTGAATGTCTATTATGAAAAAGATAAGAGATGACAAGCATTGGCAAGGATGTGGAGAAAAAAAAACTTGTGCACTGTTGGTGAAAATGTAAATTGGCCACTATGTAAAACATTATGAATATACCTCAAATAATTAGAAATAGAACTACTATATAATCCAGCAACCCCACTTCTCCATATCTATATCTATATCTATATCTATATCTATATCTATATCTATATCTATATCTATATCTATATCTATATCTATATCTATATCTATATCTATATCTATATCTATATCTATATCTATATCTATATCTATATCTATCTGTATCTGTATCTGTATCTGTATCTGTATCTGTATCTGTATCTGTATCTATATCTATATCTATATCTATATCTATATATCCAGAGTAAATAGAAATAAGATTTTAAAGAGATCTCTGCACCTTCACATTGCAGCATTTATTCAGAATAGCCAAGATATGGAAACAACTTAAGTGTCAAGGGATGAATGGATAAAGATATAGGACATATACAATGGAATAATATTCAACCATGAGAAAGAAGGCAATTCTGCCATTTGTGACAACATGGATAAAATTTGAAGGCATTAATCTATGTGAAATAAGTCAGACAGAGGAAGACAAATACTGTGTGATATCACTTATGTGTGGAGTCTAAATAATCTGAATTTATAGAAACTGAGACTAGAATGGCAGTAATCAGTAGCTGGAGGGTGGGGGAAATGGGAAGATGTTGGTCAAAGGGTACAAACTACAATTGTAAGAAGAGTAAGTTTTGGGGATCTAATGTACAGCATGGTGACTATAGTTACTAGTACTGTATTATATACTTTAAAGTTGCTAAGAGACTAGACTATGAGTGTTCTCAACAACAACAAAAAAAGAAATAGTAATTATGTGACATGATGAAGGTGTTAGCTAATGTTATGGTGATAATCATTTTGCAATATATAAGTGTGTTAAATCAACAAGTTGTATACCTTAACCTTACACAATGTTATATGGCAATTATATCTTAATAAAGCTGGAAAAAAGAATGAATTTGAAATTATACTATCATAGTCAAATAAAAAACTGTGTAAATCTTCAATAAAAGTCTCCATTCTTTTAAGCAAGTGTAAAGCTAGCCATGAGTTAAAGAATGTGGCACAGGATAAAGGGCATGCCACACGTTTGGTTGTCATCCTTGTTAATAGTTTTTAGGGTTTTTTTTTGGTACCTGGTCCTTGGAACATTAATGTATACTATTGAGGAGAGTTATATCTCTGTTCATTAATTACTTAAATAGAATGATTGGTGCAAAGATACTAGAGAAAAAATGGCCTGAGTACAAAACTTAATAAAATAAAAAGAGCATAAGATTACAGGCAGGACAATCAGGAAAGAGTCTGCATGTCTTTCTAGGCCAGAAATACTTAAGGTCCTTCATGATGCCAAGGCAATGGGGAGGAGAGGAGAACATGGAAAAGAAGAAAATTGGCTGAAGAAGGGGACAAAGGATAATGGGTACCATTGGCAGGAATAGTCTGGGGATCTGTGACATCAGAATAATTCCAGTTTAGGTGTGGTGGAGAAAAAACAACTGAATTTGGGGAAGAGACCTGGACTTGAGTCCACTGCTGCTATTTCTTATCTGAAAGACCTTGGGCATTCTACTTAAATTCTATGAATTTTAATTACCTCATTTTTCCAATAGTGACTGGACCTCACAGGGCTTTTGTAAGGACTAAATGACTCAATACCTCTGAAATATACTTTGTAAAGAGCTAGACATGAGGAGGCTGAATAAAGATGTATGTTTAAAAAAGACAAATGGCACTTGAAAAAGAACTCTAATGTGTATAAGAAACTATTATGCAGCATATATTAAAAAGGATATAGAGAGGCCACTTGTTTCTGGGGCAGAGGTTGCCAGTGGCCTAATTGTTACCCACTCTCTCCTTGTGCCTTGTTAACAGAACCCTGAATTTATTTGGGTGACAATATTCTCAGCTGTAAAACTACATTTCTCAGCCTCCTTTGCAATGGCTCTGCCCAATCAGGTATAAGAAGAATATTTGGGTAGAACTTCTGGTGAGACTGTTTAATGAGGGCTAACTCAGTTGAGAGGCCTGCTTTTTTGTCCTGATTCACCGTCTACTTCCTGCTCCTGAGAACATGAAGTAGTGACTGGGTTTTCATGACCTATTATGTGACCATGAGGCAATCTTGAAGATGGAAGCCACACAGTAAGGATGGCAGATTAGACACATAGAAGTAGCCTCAGTTTCTGATGACCACAGGGACACTATATCAGCCAGTCTTCCTATTTCCATCTTCCTTTACATGACAGAAGAATGAATCCCTACCTTGTTCAAGCCATTATTTCAGAATTGGACCTATAAAATAATGAAACTGTTTTTTAAGCAACGTATCAAAAATTACACCTCTAAATGAATGCTGCCTTCCCAGTGATGACTTTGGGAAATAAGAGACCAATCCCAGTGATGCTGATCACAACATTGTGTGAAACTATATGAATATTAAAGACTTGATCTGTTTGTTTAAAAACTCAACCATCTTATTTTATAACCATACTTTGTAAGGCCACATTTTCTTTTGACCACTCAAGATGTTAAAGTAGTAAAGACCAATTTGAGGAAGCTTGAAGCAGCATGGGGCATGCCAGGGATCGTATCCACATTAGTTATCGCTGCTTTCAGTGACTGCTAAAAGCCATTAATGGTGGTAGGACCATGGAGAAACAATAGATCAGTGGTCAAGGTTTTGTGGGAAAGGCTGAGGGGAAAAACTTACTACTGGGGCCCAAAAAAGACATAAGTGTGGTTTTTAAAAATCCATGATTGTGTGAAGTCTGATTATAGCAAGCAACTTTTCAGATGGGTGAGTACAGCGCAAGTGGAAACCAGGAGCATGAAGCTCATGAGTTTATATTGAAGAGATGGGGCTAAGGACATAGAGTATAAAACTTTAAAGTAATATAGAGAAGGCTAGTTGTGTGTGTGTGTGTGTGTGTGTGTGTGTGTGTGTGTGTGTGTGTGTAAATTGCCAGAGCCACTGATACTTCAAAAAAATCATACTATTTGTCCAACATCAGGTACAGGAGTTATTGAGTTGATTAAAATGTTGACTTTTCTTTCAATAAGTGTGATAGTATATACACACATTCTTTGTGTCGTGTGTGTGTGTGTGTGTGTGTGTGTGTGTGTGTGTGTATGCGAGACAGATAGAAAGAGCGAAAGAGAGAGAAAGAATGTGTATGTGCTTGGGGCAGAGTGGACAGGGATATGTGTGGAGGACTGAGGACGCTGTGGGTGTGAACAGTTCAGAAATGGGGTGGGAGGATGTCTGTTATACAACGAGGGGTAAGGGTCAGGGAGAGAATGCTTTGATGGGCATTTAGTCTGCCAATAATAATTGTTTAGCCTCACATATGGTAAGAATAGAATGGGTGTTCTCTCTCTCTGTCTCTCTTTTACTCCCTTTTTCCCCAGGCAGCTGTGCAAAGATTTAATCATGTGATCCTGAAAACAACACTGAAAGCCTCTGACTGTGCCAAGAGAAGAGAGTAGGGAAACAAAGGCCAAAGCTCGGGCCAACGCCAGCTGCCAGGAACCCCTATCCCCAGCAGTAACACAGAAAAATAATAGTGAGACTCCATTTCCACCACTTCTCTTACGGGAGTGAGCTCTCTGATTTGGAGATATAAACCTCCTGACCCTGCTTCTCTTCACTTCTCTCCCATCATCCTGTCCTTCCAACTCCTGGGAACAGAGCAGGAAACTGATGCTCTTTTTTCTCTTTCTGGAGGGTTGAGGGCCAGGCAGAATTCCTGGAGAGCTCAGGGTTTGGGAGTACAGGGAAGGGAAGGAGGAACTCTTGAGGGTGAAGTCCAGAAGTTCAATAAGGTCTTAGATTCAGGCTGCGCACAGGGCTAAACCATACCTTCATAGGCATGTTCCCATTTCTCTATGCAGTGCTTCTCCTGCTTTTGGTGAATGGATTCTGCTAGGATGCCTTCAGGAAAAAGTAGAACCAATCTCTCCCCCTTATTATCTTTCTCTGTTTACTTCTCCACACCTAGTCCCTTCCCTTCCTCCCTTATTTCTGAAGTCTTAGTTCTGCCATAGGCCCTAGACCCACTCTGGTTAGACTACTATCAGACCCAGAACACATTTCCTGTATAACCTTAGACAAGACAGACATTTTTACTTCCCTGGGATTTGATTTTTTTAAATAGTCACTTCCACCTCTCCTTTCTCTCAAAGGTAAAATGGGATTAAAAAGTGACAAATGAAAAATACTGAAAAAAAGCAATATAAAAATATTACTGCATAAAGGGATAGATATCACACATCTTACTGATGACTATGAAAAGGACAGGTGATAACTATTAAAAATATTGGCAGTATTCAATGGGTTATTTGAAGGGTGGCAGATTGAGTTTTTGCCTTCTTTTAAACATCCATTTTCTAGGCTCTATACTTGTTAAATATCACTGATACCCACTAAAAAAAGGTTTATGGACAAACTTGTTTTAGCTGTTATTTGCTTTCCACACAATAAGCTGAACCAACATCAAAATTATTTTTATGTGCTTTTCTACAGTGTCAAATTTAGTCATAATTACTCAATTCTTAAATGTTATCAAAGAATCTATGGGTAAACCTAACACACTATGGGATTGAGTGGAAATTAAGATCTTGATCTTGCCTTGCACCTTTCCATGTGCCCATGGGCAAGTGACTTAGTGTCCTCATCTGTGACATGATATTTAAGGCTCTTGTGATACTCACGGTCTATAACTCAAAAAGTAATGCTTTGATAAGTCTTTCTTAGGATGAATACAGAATTATGCGATGGAAAACCTATGCTGACTGCTATTTTGCGTCAAGGTGGTAACTTGTTTTCACAAATTTAACTAAAGGTATTGTCTAGGTAGCATTTAGGAGACCTTCCAATTGGGCTAAAATCAGATAATTATTCGTAGAAAGGAAAGGCTACAGACAGATCAATTAAAATGGTGACCTTTCTTCAGAAAGTTAGTTATTCTGTGATCTCCCCATAACAACAGTGTACAGGAAACCCAAAGTCTCTCTGATATTGCCCTTGTTAATCCTTAAAGTTCTTCCTAACCCTTACAATACTTATAATACTTTCCAATTCTTTATTAATCATTACAACTGTGGGTAGGATATAAAGTAACCATCTGAAATACTCAAAGTATTTCTTGGTAGCATCGACAGTAAGAAAGAGAAAAAATTCTGATTTAAAAATGGTACTAATAGCACATATATAATGTCTTATATTCTCCTGAAATCTTAATCCACATCCTCTGGTCCTTGATGCATGCTCTGTCTGGAGTCACATCTCATATTGATTTCTTCTAAGAGAAGATGTAGGTGTTATGAAATACGAATAAGCTAATGAGAATAAATAAGAATCTTTTTTTTTCTTCAGGATTTGAGAATATTAAACAACTATAACTCTCAAATCTCTACCATGTGTTGGTGCATTTAAAAATCCAGGAAGCAAATGACAGATCTAAGACCACACAGGGAGCCAGAGCACAGCTAGAACTGACATGCATGGTGATGACTTGCTCTCACTACTGGTTTACATGCCCTTACTTTGGAGTCATGTGGTGCCTGGAACAATTCCTTTCACTCTTAGAGCCCATTCCTTTTCCAAGGGGATGAGTTCCTTCCATCTGAAGGCAAACAGAGGCCCTTTCTGCCCACCTCCATTTATGGAGCTTGGCAATCACCAAGTAGAGCTTACTGTTGTTGCTAGATTGGGCTCTTTGCACACTTATTATCTCACCCTGTCTCCTCTTACTCATCTCCTTTCTCAACTCTCCAGTTTTTATCTGTCTTATTATATTGCCTTTAATGGGCTTCCTTTCCTGTCTTCTGTCATATTTCCAGTATGTTATTGCTTCATTTTTATGGGGGATTTTCAAAGCCACTCTCATTTCCCGATACTATCCCTCAACCTGAGAAGTCCGATAGGCCATAGAAAGAATCTACCTTAAGGGCTCAGGCCAAGAAGATAGGGAAGGTGGCATTGAGAGTGAGAAAGGTAGGGAGGTATAATTTTCACATGTGAATCCTGGGCCACAGGTATTATTTCCAGTGTGCAGAACCTAAGGAAGCCTCAGGAGGCCTGAGGAGTGGCAGTGCTTCCCTCATCTTTCCTTCTTCTTTTTCATAAATTTGCTCTTTAGAGGGTGGGACAAATGAGATTTACAGCCCTCTATTAACCCTCTTTCCTTTGGGCTGTGATGACTTCTATAATTGAGTAGATCATAATCATTTGGAGGAAGAAGGGAAGATAACCAAATTCATCTGACTTTCAGGTGATCTACAAGACCAGTGTCATAGCAAGAAGAAATCATACCACAAAGGGGTAGGTTCTGAAGTGACCTGGACTGAGCTTATGACTTTTGGGAAGTGATTCCAGGAGACTTGACTGTTGTACCAACCTAGAGACAGCAGGTATGGGCTGTGGCTGCACCACTTGTTAACAATGGATATTTCACCTTGCAGAGCATTACTGGAAAAGATTTTCAAACATTTGATTTATCCTGGGTGGGCTGAGGTTATCTGAGTGCAGAGTTAAGGGTTTTAGATGGGGGAGAATGGACCAGAAGAACCCTATCCCTTAGAGAGTCTATAAAGAAGTCTCAGCAGCAGCATGATGGCAGAGAGCCAGAGCCCCAGGGAAGGACAAGCAGAAGACAGAATTTGAGTTGCCTTTTAGGGAAGCAGACTTACCAGCAATTCCAGTTTAAAAAATAACTTTGCCAGCACATATCAAGTCTTGGCTCCTCCTTCCTGGAACACTACAGGGAACACATCTTTGGGGTTCAGCCATGAGTTTCTCCAGTCACTCCCTAGTCTGCCACTTAAGAGACCAGTAGAGTCTCTTATGACTCTTTTGCTGGGGTAGATCACAAGGGCCTCAGAAGAAGTTGGGTCTCAGAGTTGGACAAGGCTGATAATTACTGATAACAAAATAGACTGCTCTATTGTGCAAGGAACAAGAAGAAAATGGGCCCCATTGTCAGAGGATAAATATGTAGCTATATTTCAGCACGACCTTTTCAGTAATCTTCCCAATTAGCTCTTCCCCACATGTACTGCAAATGTCAATGTTAGAAAGAAGAAAGCCAGTTAACATGAAAGGGGACCTCTAGTTTTAGAAGACAATACCCCCTCCCATCCAAAACATAAGTCTACTGTTTCTACTGATGATGTAGAATGAGCTCTCAGACAAAGCAGGTGAGTCAGCTCCACTTTACTAGATCACTCAGTTCATGATAGAGATGGATACAAAGGCTGGGTGATCATAGGTAACTGTGGTCCCTGGTTTAGGGATGGCTGAGTTCCTGTAACCTATCTTTCAAAGATGATTTCTTAGCTCAGACTCTACTTCCACTGGGAGGCTATCCAGCACACAACAAATTTCATTTCTATAGTATGGTCTTTGGCTCTATGGTTCTTGAATTATACTATATGTTCTCCAATTATTTCATTTACTCTAAAATCTTTCTCTTTATTCAGACTGCACACACCTTGTTCCAGTCCTTACTCCTCAAGCATGTAGCTTAGTGCTAGACATGCAGCTGCTACTCACCAATACCCACTCAACTGAGAATAAATAACTGGAATTATCAGCACAACCAACCATTTATTATGTGAGGCAGTCTAAGATATTTACATTTCTCCCATCTGCTGGACTCAGCCTTCCTAGTAAGTTCACCCTTATTTTGGGGAAGATAGTTTCACATTCCCGACTTTCATTTCAAAGATGAAGAAACTGAGGTATCAAGTTCACCGAGTTCTCCTAGTGTCTAAGAGAAAGTATAGATTAGGCATCTCAAATTTAATATGTCTAAAATGGAATACTCCAAACCCACTTATTCTCCATCTTTAAATGAGACCACTGTTTGCCCTGTAGCTCAGGACAGAAACCTAAGAGTCATCCTTAACTCTGCTTTCTCTTACATCTCATAAGGACTCTTCCTCTCCATTTACCTTTACTTCTCCATTTGTATCTAAACTACTACCCTTTCTCTTTCTTGAACCACTTCCCCTTCCTAGTTTTCCTGTCCTTATTCTTAGTCCCTCTGGCCTGATCCATCCTCTGCATAGCAGCCTGAGTGGTATTTCTAACATAGATACTATATCATAGTGCTCTCCCCCTTAAAATAAGATGCTGCAGAATCCAAATCCCTTTTCATGGCCTTCAAGGCCTTACATCACGGGCCCTGCTTGCTTCTGCAGGCATCTCCCACTTCCTTTTTGTATCACTGTGGTACTGCCCTACTGGCCTTCCTTATGTCCTCCAAACATGCCGAACTCTTTTTTGACTCATGACTTTCCATCATTGTTCTCTCTTCTCACAACACTCCCTGTTACATGACAGTATAACCAGCCATTTATTATGTGAGGCAGTCGAAGACACCAACATCTCTCCCATCTGCTGGACTCAGCCTTCCTTTCAGGTTACAACTTTAGCGAGATTCACCTTTCAGATTGCAACACCTGCTCAGATAGGCCTGCTTAACCTCCTAAACTAAAGAATTCCTCAAATTATTCTATATCTCCATTTTATGTTGTGATTACTTATCAGTATGTGAAATTATCTCATATAGTCATTAGCGTTGTCTGTCTTCAACTACCACCACGTCCCCCACACCTAGCTCCAAATGTCAGCTCCTTGAGTCAGGGACTCGTCCATTCACTGTTATATTGCCAATATCTAGAACTCTTCTTGAATGACCCCAGCTCTCCTCATGTACCTGCAGAGAAAAAGGAACAGTGAGGATCCTTCAGAGAAAAAGAATTCCCTGGGAAGTGGAGGCTAGGGGTTTGTTTAGCCTTTCTCCTCCTCCAGGCCTATGTCCAACTCATGGCCATCTGCCTCTTCCTGTTTTGACCCCATTTGCTCAGTGTGAGTAAGCCACTAGCTAGTGTGTTGCTGTGGGTGGAGGTGGGTAGGAAGGGTGAAGGCCAGCACTCATGAAAACACAGGCCACCGTCCAGATTGATGGTATCAAGTCTTAATGGCTTCAGCTGTATTTAATTAAAAATGGAATGGCTTATAGAAACACAGATCTTGTGGACCAGTCATCTAATTTCTGCTCTCATTTCTGTTCTCTCCCAAGCTTCAATTAAGGGAGCAACAAAAGATCCCTATCATGAGCCATGTGTGGTGATCTCATCAGCTAAGACAAATATTTTTTTTTCTGGTTATATTTATAGAACCCTTTCTTGTTTCCTTGGACAGCCCTAGCTGGCATTATCTTGTTTACCTTCTCTTCACCCTGATTTGCATTTGTGGGGGGCAGTTTTTTATCTGTTGCTCTTTGCTGCCTTGGATCTCTAATTTCTCTGTTTTTCTTCTCTTGGCTTTTATCCATAGGGCTGTTTTAAAATTAAACAGTTGGTAATTTTAAGCTACCAAGGCGGTAACTAGCATTAATTTTAAAAAACAGACAACATTGGCTCCAGGTAGGCCCTTTGCAATGGTTGTTCTCAGCAGTGTCTCAACACCTCTCGGGGAGAATGGCACTTGGTATACTTTTCCCCATTCTACTGGTCATATGTTTCCTGCTGCCAGGCCCTCTCTCCATCCATCACAGGGTGAAAAGTGCAACTTCCCCTGCAGACCTCTGAACTAAACCTCTGGGGGCATCTGACCTTGCCTATGGTCCCATGAGAATCACAGTGTTGCTGCAAATCTACTTGCCCAACAATTTCATCTCTTCTTCAGGGACTTGCTAACCTAGGCATGTTTAAGGCCAGGAGAAAGGGACCTGCAATCTGGGGGAAGACTATGTGGGTAAATTCTGCTCTTACAGCCTGCAGAGAGACAGCTGGTCACACCAAACAATGCAGTGCTGTGCAAAGAGCTTATCTTTGATGCCCCTCAACATCTCAGTCATCTATGTATTTTCTCTCTGGTTAATGGCCTCTCCACTGTGCATTCTTAATGGGGGTGATGTTTCCTCAGATAGGGGGGTTGGTTCTTGAGGGGCTAAAAAACCATACTCTTTTTATGTATAAAGCACCAATATAAATACACAAACAGATATACAGTGTATCTGTGGTATTTAAATTTCATGAGGGCAAGATGATTAGGAAAAATGTTTAAAAATACTCTTTAAGGTGTGATTATGACAAAAAGGTTGAAATATATCTTCCTAGTCTCATGTTCTTGCCTTCCTCTCTCCTGATCGAACTCTTGCTTTCAGCAAAGAATCTAAAACATTTTCCCTCTAAGTTATAAATGACTGATAAAAGTTTAAAATAGCATCTCTCATGAGGATATTTGCCCACTAGTAGCACTAAAGACACCTTAGGATAGAAAGGAAAGAAGCTTTAGCTGTGGGATTGTAGGTCAGAACAAGCAGAAGGGATGCTGCTTTTTGAAATATTTGGATTCAATGACCATATATTTTTAAATAAAAACATTTGAACATATTATCTGCCAAAAGATCTTTTAAAATTAATTTTAGATGTCAAAAGCTTCTTTTTAGGTATAATTTAGAAATAGAAAATTTGGAAATTCTAGGATAATTCAATGGTTAATGGCAAATCAAAACAGTTTTAAAGTCAGAGTAATTCTGAACATTCCAGACAGGTATTAGATAGACACAGGGCCTTCTCAGTGTCCCTGAAATTAGAGCTTTATCCTATGGTCAGCTTACTTTACAAAAGGCAGTTATGGGCACTTAACTGATTCATACAGAGGTGAAAGGAAATGTGGTGTGTATATGTAGGAGGAGGAAGGGCTTTTGCATCTAGATGAGCTTTCTGTACTTTCCCTTGTGCAGAGGCAACAGCCATGAGCCTCCCAGCACTCACTTTGCTCTGTGGACACACCCTGCTGGATTTTGTGTGCCTGAGTGCACTAAAGTAAGTATCGTGGGCAAGGCCCAAGGTCCAAGAAGTCATCCTCTCACTATTCTTGGCTTTAACCAGAATCTTCTGGTGACCCATGTTCAGTTTTGGCTTTAAAGTAAAAAAAGATACTGGGAACAAATGAATAAGGTCCATATAAGAACACATAAAATGACTACTTAGAAGATAGATTCTATTGTTTAACTTGGACTAGAGAGGGCAGAGGAAGAGGTTATTTCCCTGGGTAACACTGATAAACTTCTCTTTCTCTGTCGTTTTGGATGCAGATGGGAGGTAAATAATATTTATGCCTTATCTATTTATTTCTGCTGAAAACAAAATAAAAAAAAACTGGGCTTGATTTGCAAGGCAGAGATGAAAGGTAAATTTAAGAAAAAATTCCAGCACATTGTTAGACTTTGGTCCTTGTACTTGGTTTATTTCTTTTTCTGAAAAATGTGAAAAGAGCAAGGCACATTAGGGATGGTTTTGCTTCAGCAGAGCTAGTTAATATTTACTAAATGCTTGTGAACCACAACTTTGGTAGGACTCTGTAGAAGCCTCTGTTTTCTGAAAGTTCCTAATTTTAGGATTAATTGTTCTGATTCTTTTCATTCCTGAAGGTTAAATGCATCATGGTAAAGCGACAGAAGGAAGATGTGAGCACTTTTTCTGCCTTTGCCATTTATTAACTTTCTGACCTTGGACAACTCATAGTTTCCTCATTTATAATGTGGTAATGACAATGTCTTTTTTTCTTCCTTCACAAGTTATTAAGTGTGTCAAATAAGGTAAAAAATATGACAGTGTTCTATAAACTGCTGAATACTACATAAATATAGTAACTACTATTAATTTGGATAAACCAGTCTTTAGGACTTGATCAAAGGTAGTTCCAGCTGAAAGTGTTGACTAAACTTGATTCCCAGGTTTGGATTTCAAAACCTGTGAAATCCATCCATTTGAACATCCTCCTGTTTGCCCAAACAGTCATTGCTCAGAGAGTACTTACTATGCGATAGGCATTGGAATAGGCACAGGGATGCAGTGGCGAGTCAGGCACAGTGCCTGGCTTTAGGAAGGCAGATGACAGTCTAGTGAGAACAGACGGAGAAGTAGACAAGCAATTACAGTGAGAAGTACTCTGATCTGATCAAGCAACAGATGCTAGAGGACCTCACTGAGGGGCCCCAAGTAGAGCCTTATGAGGGTGGAGGGTAGAGGAAAACTTCTTAGAGGAAGTTATAGCTAACTCTGTCCTGAGTAACAGGAGTTAAGCAAGTGAATATTGTGAAGTAGGGAAGATTCTAGGCTAAGAGAGGAGTAGGTACAAAGACATGGAAGCAAATGAGAGCTTGGTGAACTTGAAGAACTGCATATAAAATTGATGTCTCCGCAATGCATGCAGGAGGACAGGGAGAAGGGATGCATGTTAACCAGAGGCCATATCACAACTAGCTGGTCTGCCTAACTAAGCACTTTACCTAGAGAATAGAGATCCCCTGAGGGGTTTTAAACAGGGACTGTTAAGATCAGATTGAAATTTTAGAAATGACCCTCCTAATGCAATTTAAAGGATAAATTGAAGAAGGCATGACCCTCATGAAGACCAATAAGAAGGCTGTTGAAGCAATTCAGGAAGTAATGAAGGTGGCTTAACTGGGAAAAGTCAAGAGCTTAAAGGGGCAGAGAATAAGAAGAGTGAGAAAGCAGGAAAGATAGGAGGTTTAGATCGGAGAGTGGGAGATAAACAGTTCATAATTATGGCCAGGACCATAAAGTATAACCTTGAGAATGGAAACTGGAAGTAAAGGTCACTGAAAATGAGGTCCAAGACTTAGGACGATTCTCCTATAGCTTTTTAAAAATTGTGGCAAAGTACACAAAACATAAAATTTAACCTCTTAATCATTTTAAGTGTATTAAATGTATTGTATTAAGTGCAGTAAGTGTATTCAGTGGCATTAAGTACATTTACATTGTTGTGTCACCATCACCATCATCCATCCACAGAACTCTTCATCGTACAAACTAAAACTCTGTACCCATTAAACACTAACTGCGCATTCCCTGTCCCCCACTCAGTCCCTAGCAACCACCATTCTACTTTCTATTTATATGAATGTGACTATTAAAGGTACCTCATATAAGTGGAATCATACAGTATTTGTTCTTTTGTGACTGGCTTATTTCACTTAGCATAATGTCCTCTAGGTTCATGTATGTTGTAGCAGGTGTTAGAATTTTTATTCCTTTTAAGGCTGAATAAAATTCTATTGTATGTACTCCTATCCCTTTTAAAGGGTGGATTGGGGGTAAAACATCTATTTCAATAACATATATTTCAATAACAGGGAACAATGAAGATCAGGGGTTAGACCTCCCATGGAGTGTCTGGCAGTGGGAGGACAATAGGGGCAACTAGATGTCAATGATGGTTTGAGAAGGCCAAAGTGTTTCACCATTATCTTCATGAATCACTACACTATTGCAATTAACATTAACACAAAGTGTCAAGAGAACTTTACCCTCATTGAAACATTGAGTTCATTACCCCAAACCACCTTTCCTACATGTGAAATACTCTGATATTTTATTTTTATTCAGTTTCTTTAACAAGAAATCTAGTCACAATCCTCTAAATCAATTTCATGACACACGAATGGGTTGTGATCCCTAGTTTGTAAGCAATTGGTCTCTTTGACATTAAAGTTGCTAAAGATGATAGCAAGACTTGGCATGGAGTGTGAGACTTGGAGTTTGGGGCCAAAGTCTCCAATGAATAAGGAAGGTTTAAAACACAGCTTCGTACATTTGTCTTCATGAATGACCTATAATTTCAGCACAATCTATTAGGTAAAGGTTCAAATCATGAGTTTATTTCTGATATAAATAAGATAATTCATGGATTTGCAGACTTTTTCCCCACAATGGTCTCCAGTTGGTATGGATCATTTCCTTTATCTATTCACTGCCAGTGACAACTCTACTCCATTTTTTTATTTTAGGGAAAATTCAAGTAAACTTCCCTTTTTCACAGTCTTGGACCCCTACAATCTGATCTGGGATGGGAACCTCCATAGCAGGTGACTGTGGCCTCCAGAATCTGTAGTGCTTCCAAAAGCTCCAGCTGTTTCACAGCTTCAAGAAGAATCTCCCAGAGAGAGGTGGTAGGGTGGGTTCAGCCTCCAGGCTGGATGCTGGAAATGTGCCTGGCCAAGAGAGGAGAGTAGGGTCTGAGGATCAATGAGGATCATGGATTAGGCCTCCCACTGAGTGTCTGGCAGTGAGAGGAGAACAGGGGCAACTGGATGTCAGTGATGGTTTGAGAAGGCCAAAGGGTTTCACCATTGTCTTTATGAATTACTACACTGCTTTCATCAAACATTAATGCAAAGTATCAGGAAAGTTTATATTTATTAATTAGCTAATCTCTGTAGTATTTCCACAGGATGAGGTCATAAAGATCACTGTCTCAATAACAATAAAAAATAAGTGAGAATGGGTATGGAAATCGAAAGAAAATTTATCAAATATTTAATGAGTACCTACTGTGTGCCATATACTACATTGACTGTTGAAGACACTATGTAAACAAAAATATCTCTCTTTTTAAATGTTTACCTAAAATGTTGGAGTAAGGATGATCAGACCAAATATTCTAAGTTAAGGGAATGGATTTGCAAATGTCCAGTGATAAGAGCTTGTTCAGAAAAGTAGAATTGTGGTTATTCATGTCAGAAATGAACAGCTAGGTAGGGACTGATCTTGCCAAGATTTTGATGCAGTTGAATGATTCGGCCAATGAGAATCACAAAGAACGCTGACATGCCTCAATATTTAGACTAGCCATATGAGCACCAAAAGATATACCTTGAGAATGTCTATAAAACAATTTGAGCTGGAGGCTTCTGGCCAATAAGGTAGAATATGTAAATGCTGTGTTGGCTTCCTCCCATAGCCACATAAAAGCTGGCAGGGACATACCAGGAGCAACTGAATTATTTGGCTTCAGGGCGAGGGCTGGAGGGACAGCTTTCTCAGAGAAAGAAGTGTTGTAGCCATTATTCATCCTTGACCCAGCCTGTATGCTCATGCCGGTGCTATATCTGAGTCTCCATCAACCTGCCCAACACAACTTACCCCACCCAGGTGATTCTCCCTGTCCCACCCAACTTGTGGGCCCATCCAGCTGCCCAGTGGCTTTTCCATACAAATGGCCTGTCTTGGCTCATGCTGAAGATTTTCCTAAAATCTCTCAAAGGTTCACAAAACCCAAACAAGCAGCATCTGACTTCCGCATGCCATGTACCTCTTACTAAGCAGTCCCAAGCCTTGCAGTAGTGGCAACTTGCCTTGGTTTTCAGCTTTGCCCTTTCCAGGCACCTCCAGGCCCAGCACAAGTGGCAATCATTTGCAGATTACTTTGTAACTCATACTAAGTGGCCCTAGGTGAGACAGATAGCAACTAACCTTGGCCTGCAACAGAACCCCTCCCAAGAGGCCTCAGAACCAACACAACCAGTGACCAGCTTCAGACCACACCAAAACATTACTCAACCACTTCTACAAATAAAACACCCAAAGGGCAGACCTGGAAGACACCAGAGACCCGTTAAAGTGAATCCTGCTCTATAGGGTCAGCTCTTGTGCAACAGTTTCTCTACTATCCCAGCCAGTTCTCAAAACCAATCAGCCTTAGGGTCAATCCCTCCCATTGATGTGCCCAATCAAGGCTCAACTACAACAGGAAGGTACACACAGCCAACACAAAGGACACACCTGGAGCACCCAGCTCAGGTACCAGGGAGACTATGCTACTGGGCCCCAAAAGACACCTATTATATAAGCCCACTTTATTAAGACTGGAAGACATAATGGTTCTACTTAATACATAGAAACAAACACAGAGAGGCAGCCAAAATAGGAAGACAAAGAAACATGTCCTAAATGAAGGAACAGAACAGAGCTCCAGAAAAAGAACTAAATAAAATCGAGACACGCAACCTACTAGATTCAAGCAGAGTTCAAAACACTGATTATCAGGATGTTCAATGAACTTAGGGGAAAAATAGATGAAGTCAGTGAGAACTTACACAAAGAGATAGAAACCATAAAAAAGAACCAGTAAAAATGAAGAATATGATTCCTGAAATGAAGAATACATTAGAGGGAATCAACAGCAGATTAGATGAAGCAGAAGATAGAATCAGCAATTTGGAAGACAAGGTACAAGGAAACAATCGGAATAGCAACAACAACAAAAAAGAAACAACAAAAAAAATGAGGATAGTTTAGGGAATCTCTGGGACAACATCAAGCATAACAATATTTACATCATAAGGGTACCAGAAAGAGAAGAGAGAGCTCAAGGGATTGAAAACCCAGTTGAAAAAATAATAATGGAAAACTGCCTAACCTGGTAAAGAAAATAGATATACATGCCCAGGGAGCACAGACAGTCCCAAACAAAGTGAACCCAAAGAGGCCCACACCAAGACACATCATAATTAACATCACATCAAAATTAAGAAGTTAAAGACAAAGAGAGAATCTTTAAAGCAGCAAGAGAAAAGCAGTTCATTACCTACAAGGAAACTCCCATAAGACTCTCAACTGATTTATCAATAGAAACTTTGCAGTCCAGAAAGGATTGGCAGGAAATAGTCAAAGGACCTACAACCGAGATTACTCTATCCAGCAAAGCTATCACTTATGATTGAAGAACAGATAAGAAGATTCCAAGACAAGAAAAAGCTAAAGGAGTTTATCACCACAAAAATCAGTATTAAAAGAAATGTTAAAGGGACTTCTTTAAGAAGAGAAAAAATATATGCATAATAAAATGGCAGTAACTACATACCTATCAATAATCACTTTAAGTGTAAAAGAATTAAATGCTCCAATCAAAAGACATAGAGTAGCTGAATGGATAAGAAAACATGACCTTTATATATGCAGTCTACAAGAGACTCGCTTCAGATCAAAAGAAACACACATACTGGAGGTAAAGGGATGGAAAAAGATATTTCATGCAAGTGGAAATGCAAAAAAAGCTGGATCTCAACACTTATACCAGACAAAATAGATTTTAAAACAAAGGCTATAACAAGAGATAAAGAAAGACCCAGTAATTCCACTTCTGGGTATTTATCTGGAGAAACTCCAAACATTAATTCTAAAAGATATATGCATCCATATGTTCATTGCAGCATTATTTACAATAGCCAAGATATGGAAGCAACTTAAGTGTTCATCAGTAGATAAATGGGTAAAGAAGAAGGGGTGTATATATATACTGGAATACTACAGTCATAAAAAAGAATGAAATCTTACCATTTACAACAACATAGGTAAATCCAGAGGGTATTATGCTAAGTAAAATAACTCAGAAAGAGAAAGACAAATACAATGTGATTTCACTTATATATGGAATGTAAAAAACAAAAAAAAATTTTAAAAATCAGAAACAAACTCATAGATATGGAGAATAGTTAAATGGTTGCCAGATGGGAGTGTAGTCGGAGGAATAGGTGAAAAAGGGGAAGAAATTAAGAAGTACAAATTGGTAGTTAGGCAGATGTAAAAAATAGTCAGGCAGATGTAAAGTACAGCTTAGGGAATAAAGTCAATAATATTGTAATAACTATATATGGTGTCGGATGGGTACTAGATTTATTGGGGTGATAAACTTTGTAAGTTATATAAATGTTTAATCACTATATTGTACACCTGAAATGAATATAATATTGTATGTCAACTGTAATTGAAAAATAAAAAAATTATTTTAAAAAAGTATTTTGAACTGGAGATTGAAGTATGCAAGAAATCAGAATTTTTATAAGAAATGCCTATATATGGTAACGCATTTATTCAATGTCCTTTTATATCAATGATTTCTTTTCAACTTTTAACTTAGTGAGGTCAGTAAATTGGGCATTTACTTATCCTAATCCCTTTATTCTACCCCATCCCCTATTCTTGATAAAAGAAGTGAGGATCAGAGAGTAAGTAACTTGTTTTGTGTTAACCAGAGAAAGAGCTCGGATGTTCTCACCCAGCTTAGGGTGCTCTCCACTACTTCAGGACACATCTTCAGGTCCAGACTCTCCTTCATATCTGCTTTTTCTGCACAGTCCTTTGAATCCTGTCTTTGCTAAGCTGAACTAACAGCTAAAAAAATCTTGTGCTTCTCACATGCCGATATCAGAGGCAACTCAGTACGTTGTTATACATATGTGTATGATGGGCACAGAAAGCTCAGTCCTCCTTTTATTCAGTCCATGCCTGGGAAGGGAAGAATGAGGCTTAGATGACATTGTCATGCTGCACTCCTGCACTCCACCCCACTCACCCTGAACTCACTCAATCTCAATTTGTCCCTCTGGGAGGACAATGGAGTAGGATGGTATGGTAGCTTTGGTGTTACATTTATGGGTTAGAATTTTAGCACTGGCTTTTGCTAGCTGATAACCTCAGGCGAGTTTCTTAATCTTTCTGAGCTTCAGTTAGATGGGATACTAATAACCACCTAGCAGGATTATTAGTTATACAATTAATTAGAAATGGGAGGAAGAGCTGTTATTACCAGGGAGTCAAAAGCCTCTGTAGTTTTAGCTGATGGTCCCCCTTTCTGCTGAAGGGTCAGGCTGCAGAGATTGCCTACTTAATCCAGGCACCCTGCACACTGGGGACCATTGTTCTGAGATCCAAGGGGCTCAAGTGTTGCCTCAGGGCATCCTGACCCAGTGAATCACCCTCTTTAGGAGTGGCACTTTCCCATCCTATTAGACTAATTAACTTGCTGCAGATCAAAAATAGCTCCTATGAACGGAGCTTGGGTCCCAGAAAATTACAGCCAGCCCCAAGGATGGAATTCTAGGGCAGGAAGGGCTTCCAGGGGTTTCACATTCACTCTCAATACTGATTCCAAGCAGATATCCCCTGCTCAAGGTTATTAAAACCTTGAGCACGTCAAGGAGGCTGTTGCTGATATCTAATTTCATTTTTTCATCCAGCCTATCTCCCCACCTTGCCTGAAAGAGCTCTCCAGGATAGGATGGCTGAGTCCAACCAAGACCCTCCTCAGCTTTCCTGGCTAAATGCTAATAATATCAACCTTTAGTTTTGCTTGCACAAATCTTATTTTTCAAACTGAATTCACTTCTCACCTCTAGACCTTCTCTGAAGTTTTGTTCAGGTGGGAGCTGAGGTGAATGGAGGTAGAGGACAATTCAATACAATTCAGAAAGGGTGCCAGCAGCCAACATTCTCCTAATTTAGGAAAAGGAGAAGAGAAAGGAAGGTTGATATCCAAAGACAAAATGTGCTCTCTTTTTGGTTATCCAGAAAAACAGTAATGTTTTCTTAGCCACGCAAGTAGGGAAGGAGAGTGTTGGAGCACAAAAAAATGAACTCTTCTCCTACTTTCTAGGTTCTTCTAGCAAGACTAATAATCAAATTAACATGAGACAGATTAACAGAATGAAATGTCCAAGTTTATTATGAATGTACATTCAGGATTGCCAGTAGATATGAGACCAGAAGATGCATTGGGCAGCTGAAGAATAAGAGGGGCAGGGATCTGGGATTTCAAAGAGGAAGTAGGCCATTTATGAGTAGATGAAAAAGAGCAAATTTGTGGTAACAAATTCTTGCTGTACCACACAGAAACAACAGGACACAGAGGGGAATCTAAAGAGAATATTTTTGCTTAGGTCCTCCCTCTTTGTCATGCTTAATTCAAATAGTCTAAGGTGAATATTCTAAAATTCCTTTCCTGAATCGGATTCTTATGTTGAATCCTTTTAGGCAGGAAAAGGGGAGGGTCAACATTTTTTCCTGAGTCTTTTGTTTTTTAATAATCAGCTTAAAATCCATATCCCCAAAGGCATATTTGGGGTGGCAGAACTTTAGTCCCCTTCAGGAGCCTCCGGGTAGAGAGTGGGAAGATGTGGGAGTGACAACTGGGTGGGGGTGTGGGCAGAGGGCGCTCTGTAGAGTGTGGGTGAAGGAGTCGATTTTTTTTAGGAAGCAGATTTGTTAGTAAGACAGGTGGTTGGCCTGAAAAACTGAGATTATGGTCTAATTTATTTATTTTACCTTACTACTAGAGATCTGGTTACTCATTTGGCCAAGGGATCCTGACCACTCATTTATTCAACACGTATTCATGACCACTTCACTGGGTTACTAGTTGGAAAGACAAAAATAAAATGCACAGTTCCCTTTCCTGAAGAAGTAATATTTGAGTAGGGCGCTCATTTAAGTAAACAGAGTGCTGTAATACAGGGAAGTACTGGGTGCCACATGACTGCAGACAGGGAGGCATTTAATCTACATGAGGGAAGTAAAGAGGGAGTCAGGAAAATCTTCCCGGAGGAGATAATTGAGCTGAACTCCGGATGATTGAAAGAAGTTAGCCATTTCAGGAAGTGGGAAAGGGCTCCCAAGAGAAGGGAATAATTTGTTCAAAGTTCCAGGTTTGGAGAAAGCAGGGTAAGTCAGGAAAATGACAGAGAGCTTTATGACTGGAGCTGTGGGTATGAGAAATAAGGCTGGGAAGGTAGAGACACTGGATACTGAATGTGATGGACAAGCCACTTCCAGTAGAGGGGATGAGCCCACGCTTCTTGAAGGAATCTTACTGGCTGGGTCCACCAATGCGCAATCAACAGCTATAGCCCTCAGCCAAGCTACTCCATCTCTCAGAGCCCAGACTCAGGGGTAACCTGTGCAGTTGCACCAGTGGAGAGGAAGGCAAGGAGAAGGCTGGGGGGCAGAGGTTCTTAACCATCATGGTGGGGCATAGATAGCTATGGTATCTGTGGAGTTTAGAGGATCAAGGATTCTTTCCACAGTCTTTGAGACTACTGTGATGCAGTCAGGAATATCTTTACTGGTTCTTGAAAATGGGCATCTGCAGGGTGGGGGAGAGAATGGCAGCTGTGTTTGTATGCCAATTGTATTTAGTGAAGGAAATAAAGAGTAATTCTGTTCCAAATGCAATGACTATGTGGGAAGGGAGCAAAGGCTGAAGAGGTAACACTTGGAATTTGGGTATATGGCTCACTTTGGAATCTGCTGGGTCTACCATGTCTGAAGGGGCATGAAACCTCCACGTGACAACCCAAGGGAATGTTTTATTGCTACTTCCTATTACTGAGAATTTAAAATGAATCCAACTGGGCAGAGAACATACCAATTCCAAACATACCACTCCCTGCCCTTTCCCAGGGAAGCATGCTATACATGCAACATTCTACGGCTCCCTGTACAGGCAAATTCCCTTCTATGATTGGTTGCTTTGAGTCTATTTTGCTTTGACCTAGTGTAACAGCACAAGATCTTCAAATTCAGGTAGAAAGACCCCTTGGTGAGGTGCTTAGTGTAGACGTACAGCTTATTCTGCATGCCCAGTAACTGGCTGGTCAAGCTAACTGTCTCAGGGACAGAATCTTAACTAGGCAGCCCCCTCCCCTGCCCGTCCCACCACCAACACACACAAATATTGCTTAGCTTGGCAACTTGCAGCCTTCCCGAGGCCTGCAGACTGGCAGTACCGTGATATGCACCATCCTGCAGGATGTGATCACAACCATGGGGCAATTATACTAAAACTATTTGCAGAGCAGCTAATGGGGAAAATGTTATCCAGGTGGAGACCAGGTTCCAAGCCTGGACATTTAAGCCTGCAAATAATGCCTCTGTGCATTTGAGTCACCCCATTACTGTTACACTGAGATTCAGAAGCTTCTGACGTAGAGACCTTAAATCTTCCCAATCTTCCCTCTCCAAACACACTATCTACTATTCCCCCACATGACCAACTCTGCGGCATGGAACATGCCATGTGCCATCTGGACTCCAAATCTTGCTCTAGGAGTTCCTCTCAGTAGCTATTTCTCTAGAGCAGAATCCTATTTGATCATTGACATTCAGCTTCCCATTCTTCTGGAAAGCCTGCCCTGTCCATCCCAGCTCAGTGATACCTCTTCTTTGTTCTCCAAAATCCTTTAGAAGTCTGTCTTATCTGGCACTTTACATCAGATCATATCAAATCATGATTTAAAAGCAATGGCTTCCCATTAAAATTAGAATGAAACTCTCACACTTCTTATTCTTATAAGGCCCTGTGTGGCTTGACCCCAGCCTAGTTCTGACTTCATTTCTTCCAGCTCTTGTCCTCATCTGTTCCCCTTCAGCCACATTGACTACTCTCAAATTCACCAAGTTTATTTCTACCCTAAGGCTCTACACTTTCTCTTCTCTCTGCTTGGAAAACTTCCTCCAGATACCCAGGGGCTACCAGAATGTAAAATTTATAAAAGCTAAATTTTTTGGTTTTGGTGTATTCACCATTATATTCCAAGTGGCTTGAATAGTGCCTGGAACATGGTGGGTGATAGGTAACTAAATGTTGGATGGAAAGTTTACATAATTCACTGTCCTTTGTTGTTTGTCTCTTTCTTTTGGTCCATTTTCTTTTGTGCCTAACCCCCCATTCTCCGCCACCCCATTAAAAGTATCCTGAGACAGAGATCTGGTCCTATAATTTGTATCCCCCTCAGCATCTAGCCCAGTGCCATAAGCATAGGTGTTTTAATAAATGTTTGTTGACAGAATGAAGATAGAGTAGGTGAAAGAGTTCCTTCCTGCTCTTCCCACCAGGCAGGCTCAGCAGCCTCCAAGGCAGAGAAAGCGTAACCCTTGTCCTCCCAGAGCTTCAGTGAGCCAGTCCCAATCCCAGCCGCTGGAGGCTTCAGCCTCTGGATGCTCCTATCACAGCAGAGTTCTTATTCACCTGGATTTTCTTTCTCACCACCATCATCATCACTTTCTGAGCTAGTTGGACTCAGAAAATGTATCTGACCTGCTAGGACTTTAACTGCTCCTGTCAGCACACATCTAATCTTAGGAGAAAACAGGGTTCTGCTGAACTAATTGCTTGCTTTACAACATTGCTTGATTTACGAAATCTTTGAGAAAGATTTTAAAAGATCTTTCTTTTAATAAAACTTTCACTGCTATATTTCAAAGACCAGGCAAACATTTAGATGACAGAGTTAAATGTTCCAAACTTACCTCATCCTCTTTCTGTCTCTCCCTCTCTCTCAAGGGTGAGCATTCTGTTCCACTTCAAAAACCCAGTCCTTCTCCATATTTGGGAATTTGGAATGGGCACTAGGGGCACAGCCTCGTCTCTTCTCAGTGTCTGCTGGAAGCTGTAGTTCCCAATGAGTGAAGGCTGCTTTTTCTGGCCAGCAAGTCGGCTGTCCTTACTCAGGAGGATGTCTGGAAACAGGAATCCTGTACACGGTGGGATAAAAGGGTGCTATTAGGAGGCTTGCCTTCTATTTTCAGCTCTCTGGTTTTGAGCAAGGCACCACTCTTCTGTGGCTCAGTCTCCCTACCTGTAAAATGGGGATAATTATATCTCTTTTTCTAGCTGCCAGATTGTTTGCTGGGTGGGGTAATTAGCCAGCACCGATTAAATGCTTTGAGCTCATTTCAGCTAGGAACACTTTATAAAGAAAAATGGTTATCTTTAAAAAGGAAAATACTGTTTGATTTCCTAACTGCCTCCACAAACCAGCTCTCTGCCTATACATCAATAAGATGTTGTTTGATTCCTTGTTTATGCCTTACACCCACCTAATGTTTAAATGGTTTCCCTGAATCTCATTCCATTTTGTTTCATCATCTCTAGTTTCATACCCTTGAGAATAAATGTTCTGTCTACCTCCTCTCTGAAATGAAAGGATGAGACAGACCAACTCTGTGCTATGTCAAACACACAAGAGAGTCATAAAGAAGAGGAGATGATTTGGACCTGATTTGAACTTCACAATCTTACCTCTTCTCAGCTTGTATGTGAATGTGACCAAGAGCTCAGTCTCTGTGGACGAGGCTGAACTTTGTTCTTTCTGAGGGAAAAACAGAATTCATTGCAGCAGGAAGAATTTTTGAAAGATCTTAATAAGAACTCCTTTCTCTGGAGATTTGAAAGGAGAGTTTTGCGGTCCAGCACCTTAAGTTCAAGGAAAGAGACCTGAATAGCATAGTGGAAACGGCAGCAGGTTCAAAATCAAAATGGTTAGAACCCCGGGACTGAGATTTTAGGAAAAGCATCCTACCCCTATGACTTTGGTTCCTTTATCTATGAAATGGAGCTAACAATTTACGTTAGAGTGTTTTGTAAAGTGCTGTACAATGGTTAATTGTTGTAAGAGGCAGTCTGATATATTGGCTAATAATAGGGAACTTTAAAGTCAAGCCCATTTAGATTAGAATTCCACCTGGATTTATTATGGAAATTTGATTAAATGACTTGACCTCTCTAAACCTTAGCTATGTTATCTCTAAGATGGGGATAATGAGGATTACATGATACAATGAACCTAGCACAGAGCTTGGTATACTAATCCTCAATAAATGTAGTTATGACTATTATTAATATATATTATGTAAATGTAATGTAATTATGACTATCAATGCATTATCATTGTATTATAATTACTTATCTCACATTTGATCCCTTCACTTTATGATAATCAAACTAAATAATATAAACGTGCTTTTTGAGTTGTAAAGTACTACATCAAGGGGAGGAATGATTAGCATGAAACACACAGAAAGGAGATGGACTTTCTAGAATTCTCCTTCCAGCATCAGGTTATAGAATTGCTTTTTGGCTACAAAGACTATAAACATGTAAACTGTCACTAGTAACAGGAGGATTATTTGTTTCTTGTTTTAGGTAGTGGGTAATACCAATATCCAACTGAAGAATCAAAGGGATTCGCATGACAGACTAAGTGGGTAAGTCAGGACAGCGTAATTATGTAAAATTATATATATATATATATACATACACACACACACACACACATACACATATACTATGTGTGTTTATGGAAGGATGCTCTTCAAAATGTTAAAACTTGCTATTTATGGATAGTGGTACTTCAGATGATTCTCATTCTCCTATACTTTTCAGTCTTGTTTCTATTATTTTTATTTGGACATGTATCATTTTAACAAAAACAGTTAAAAGGCAAAAAAAAAAAAAGAGCAGGTGACAAACAATCAGATCTCAGGTTTAAAATACTAGAATTCATATGATGGCCCTCTAACCCCAGAAAATGTTTTCTTAGGTAAGAAAAAATGAGTTTCTGGCAACAAGTAGTAATTTGTGAAAACTGCAATGACAGATGCCTGTGAAAGAAATTAGAGGAAAAGCCAGTCCCTCCAAAATGGCCCTGGAAAGAGAGTTAGAGGCAACCTTTGATCTCTGTTTATTTCATAGGCTGTCATAATATGGTGGTTTCAATCATTGCCTGTGTACATACAAATTTCCTTGTTTGCTCTGGTTCCTGTTTTTCCACCTCCGTTCTTTCCGGTCCCTTAGACCCTGGTTGTCAGAGAGAAGAATTGCACACTCACCCACTCATTTGCCTGCCTAGGTAATCACCTTGTGTCATGAGGGATTAGGGGAAGGGTGTGGTGAGCTAACTGCAATCTACTTCCACAATCCCATCACGTTACAGAACCAGACATAGGAAGAACAATGTTGCTTTCCAGTGGGACGCATAATAGAGGGGATGGTGACAGCATGCCTTACCATTCATGATAATCTCTCCCGAAGAACTTCCCACAGGCAAGTACTCACAAGTTTGGAGGCGGCTTGC
Source organism: Macroglossus sobrinus (assembly GCA_004027375.1). Classification (NCBI taxonomy): domain Eukaryota; kingdom Metazoa; phylum Chordata; class Mammalia; order Chiroptera; family Pteropodidae; genus Macroglossus; species Macroglossus sobrinus. The sequence goes on along the minus strand of PVKZ01000415.1, from coordinate 55,090 downwards.
CTGTAGGGCCTTCCGTCCCCAATGGGGACCAGAGAATGGGACTGAGGGAAAACAATCTCTTTTCTGCTGCCACAAAAACTGGGACTGTCCCCAGAAAGGACTGAATGTCTTCAGACTTCAGCATCAAAGCCCGTGTTAGTGTGGGGCCAGGAACACAGAGGGCTGCCATGTTGGGCCTTGTAGGCTGTGAGCACTACGACTGCAGGGCTGCCGTTGACACAGATGTGATGTGCAGGGCACCTCCTAGAGTTGTGCTTGCGTGAATCCCAGGAAGGGCCATTTTCTCCTGAGCATAATGATTTGCAAAGAGGCCTTTACAAAATCAATAGATTGGAGCTTGATCCAACAACCCTTAACAATTTTTAAAAATTAATTGAGTTACAATACATGCTCAGGTAGGTGCCTGTTTTCCCAACTTTACTAACTTTTTAGTGTTTCACCTGCTCCAGAACAGATGCCGAGTGAGGTCAGAGTTATCTCTGGAGCATGGCTCCAAGCTAGGATGCCCTTGAGGTCACAATCTGAAAATAATGAGAATGAAAGCAAAGGAAAATTGTAATTCCTTTGTTTTATTTTATACTTCTGACTTTATTTCTTTTAGGCCCTGGACACATGGGACAGAGTTAAGCAAATGTTTGTTTTACATGCTGTAGTCAACTGAATAAGAAATCCAATTTTAGTATTGACTAAACCTGCCAGAATTGGAAGGACTGCAAGCCTACTTTTTTGATTTTCTAAGGTTCTTACTATACCTTTTCTTTCTTACTGCCCTTGCTTGGATAAGGTGGAAAATTAAGATTTCTGGAAATCTTTCTATATTTCTCCCTCCTCCCCCATTCCCCAATTGCTAACCCTAAATTCCACTTTCAGGAAATAACTCTGGGAAATAACTTGGATGTAAATATTCTGTCAGTGGTTCCCATTCTTTTTAATACAAATGACCAATTTTAATTGTCCCTTTTTCAATCCTTTGTTTTGGAATGTTTTGTCTACTAAATATACCTGTCCTAGAGAAAGAAATTTCAAACCTAAAGAAAAGTTTGAAGAGTTTATCTGAGCCAAGCTTTTGGGTTAGTCCCCAAAGCCAAATCTCAAAGGATTGAGCAAATGCTCTAAGGAGTAGCAGTTTTGCAGTTTATTTTATATATTAGAATCAGAGGAGATATAAGGAGAGTTGCATGAAATGCATTAGTGGCTGATTAAGGCGCCTGGAGAAGGTAAAGCCAGGACATCTCTAGGACTGGAGAAAAAGTCACACAGAGAGATACGTGTTTCTTTAACATTGGTGGGTTCTGGATAGTTAACATTTAACGTACATAGTTTACAGAGGTATGCAGGTAAAGATAACAATGAGGGTTGTTGGATTCTCTCAGCCTGGTACTGGGGTGTTTATCTTTGGAGGTCTGGAGAAAAGATCATTCAGACATTTTAAGTACGTTATACTAGATGCGCAGAAATGATGAACAAGACTTTCTCTGGGTGGAGATTAATGTACCATGTAGACCTTAGGATGAAATGACCCACCATAACTTGCTCAGGTTGGATTTTTTTTTTTAATGATTAAAATATCCCATGTGGTTGCTTTCAGCTATTGACCTTGTCAGGCTTGCCAAAGTTGCCCCTTTTTGTTCACAAATTTATTTATTCAATAACATTTGGAATATTATCTCAGGTTAAATACACAATTTCTTCTTTGAATGTTAAAATCGTTGGGACCCTCTCTCCTCACCAATACCACTGTCCCCTTTCCCTTCAAGATAATCTCCTCAGAGAACTTCCCACAGGCAAGTCCCCACAAACTTGGAGGGAGCTTGCCTGTTGGGCCTTCCATCCCCGTTGAGGACCAGAGACTGGGGCTGAGGGAAAGCAGAGAGCTCTTTTCTGCTGCCACGAACAACTGGGACTGTCCCCAGAAAGAACTACGGGCGTGCTGGGGGAAGGAGCTGTGGGGTTTGAGAACCACCACCGCTCTCCACTGGGAAGGGAGAGCTGGGTGATAGGTGTTAATATGCACAGGCGGCTCTCTCGTGTGCTGCTCTTCCCAGCCAGGATCTGGGCATTAACAGTGACCTTTGATGCTGTAAATTACCCCAGCATAGTTTTATTAATGGTGAGAATTTCTGGACTAGTGAGGAAAACATTTTTCAGCAAAGGTGAGGTCCTCTGTGGAGCAGCATGGGACAGGGCAAGGAATGCTGGGTTCTTTGTATGTGATTTCAGATTATTGCTTAACCTCCCCCCACTGCAGTTCCAGTTTCCTTGACTGTACAGTGATGACACTCCTTCTAACTCTAAAATTCTAACACTCAGCGAGACCGAGTTTATTTGAGTACTTTCTGGTTAATAAGGAAGAGAGTACTAGAAGGAAAATTGCAAATTGCCCATAGGTGAGAAAGCAGGCTGGAAACACCTTTAACTGTCTCTCTTTTTTTGGCATGGGGGCTGGGTTGGGCATATATGTCTTCAGTTTCCAATCTTTTTACACATTACCCACCAGCAAGGGTGCCTAAATGTCAAGAGCAAATGCAGAACCACTCAGAAGAGGTGGGTCCCTCCGGAACATTGCATGCCTATGGTCTTACACCATGCTGGCAGGTGCAGGGGTCTTGAGATGAGTGAGACCCTGTCCCCACCCTCAAGAAGGGCACAATTGAATAAGAGAATGGCACAAATAACTATAAGAAAACATGAAAATAGGGAGAGAGGCATAAAAAAGCAAAGCACAGTTAGTTGTTTTTTTTTTTTTTTAAAGGCTTGATTAGCTTGAATTAGGGGGTGATCAGGAAAGATCAGGAGAAGATAGCATCTTTACACCCTTCCATGACAGAGCCAGGGCTGATTTATCTCTTCTGAGCATCTATTACCTGTTTCACTTTTCAGGCTTGTTCTGGCATCATGAAGAGTCATTGGCCTTCTCTGAGTGAATCCTCTTACTCCTAGAGTGGGTAACAAAAGGTGGGACTTGGACAGCAGGTCTCCACAGAGGGGCGGACACCCTAATCACCTTCAAGGTGGACTAAAAGGAGCTCTTGATGGTTCTTTGAAGAATGCCCCTGAGCATGGCATCTGGTTAGAAATCTCAAATAACTGTTTTAGCTTTGCTGTTGAAACCACATGTTTTAAACTTTAGTTTCTGAGCTTTAGTTTCCCACCTTTAATAAGAAAAATAATAATATACCTGTGTTACCTTGCTCACAGGTTTGCTGTTAAGCTCAAATTAAGATCAATGAAAGCATCCTGTAGAGCCAGTATTATGTATTAGTTAAGAAGAAAGACTCTGGGGCCAAATTTCCTGGATTTAAGACCCAGCCCTACTATGCACTTCCTATGTGACCTTTGGGAAGTTCTGTGCCCTGGTTTCTTCATTTACAAAGTAGGGATGACCCTTGGATTTGTGTCACAGTGTTGTTGATAATTAAAATTAGTCACATGTAAAATCCTCAGAACAGCACCTAGCACATAATTAATACAATACTATGTAAGTTAAGCCACCATTATTATTGTTGTAAAGTGTTAGAAGAATAATTAAAATTATTTAGACACAGACACAAAGTGAGAGTTCTGCTGTGCCTATACATAGGGGAGCAGACAATAAGCATTTAGTTCTTTCCTGAACTCCAAGTTCAGGTTTTAAAAAGAGCCATAAAAATGCCATCTAACTGACGAAGGTCTGGAGTGAAGGAGGCACACCCACTGACCATCTTGGAAAAACATTGTCACCACCCTGCCAATACTAATTTCTTTGGCTTCTTTCTGGTCAAAGGTCCACTCTAGACATGATTCCACTGCATCTAGACCTTTGCTGCCAATGTCCCTGTACTGACGAGCTCTGACTGGATGAGATATGTTTGAAAAGGCAGCTAGGGATGCTATTTATTGTCATGAAATGTAGAACCAGCTTGGAGAGGTCAGGATAGGCTGGGTCTGATCACAGATGTGGGCACTTCTAATCTTTGCAAAAAAGAATCAAGAGTCGGATTCCAGGTTAGAAGGTAAAATTTCAGATCTTTGAGTGAGATTTTTTTTTCTACTTACTCATTTTCCAATACATTATACTATCTCACTTTATATATACCTGAAATATGCCAGTGATTTTAAAGAGTTCAGTGGGTTGTTAGGTGGTCTCTTTTGATCCACACAACCACCCCATATGGCAGGTGTTGGTATTAAAGTCCTCAGATGAGAAAACTGAGGCTCAGAGGAGTTTGGTGACTTTCCAGAGGTCACCTGGCTCAGTCGCCAGAAGAACCAGGATTCTAACTGGTGTAGCTCATCTTCCAATCTAGACATCTTTCTGTTATAAAACCCCCATAGATAGCTTGCTCAAAGCAGACTGAGCAAATCCACATTTCCAGATGTAGGTGATGCACCGATACAATGAGCACCTTGCCAAATGGAAGGAAGAACACCATGTTTCAGAGCATGGGTAGTAGAGGATAGGGGATTGCACAGAATGTGGATTTTGTATCTCACTCTACTAGTTTCTCCCAAATGAAAAGATTCCAACGATACAAATATTAACAAGCCTAGGCCTTATATATTTGGCCTTATAGATCAGGCTTTATTTCCACTCCTTGTTTTATCACAAAGGGAGGATAGGTGCTTTCAAAGCTTGCATCACGAGACCTGTGTCAGAGAGGCTGGTTAGGTTTTTATGATACCTGTCTGCTCTCTATCAGGTGGAAAGAATTTGCTTATGGTTAGGATTTCTGTGTTTTAGCTTGAGAAATTCTGGGTACATTCATACACTGGTGAGATGGTAGAGTGTCACGGTGAATATGTATTAAGAATTAATTCGTGGGCATAACAGTGCTAAAGTTTAAGTGGTGACCTATGATCCACTACAAAGCCCTGCATAGTCAAAAATTGAATGAAATACAGAAATAGAACACAAGCATATTTTTATATGATTTTTAGCATCCACTCCTTCCTACCCTCTTAAATATCTTGATTTCATTCTGCCTGTTGTGGAAGCCGGTAAGCAAATTTGATTCTGGCCACTCTGCTTCTTTTTAAGACTGTGCTGCCATCTCCTGGAAATGTAGGGAATAGCAAAAAACTTTCGTTGAGGATTAAGGAAGGAGACCTTTCCAGGGAACAGGCAATCATTTATTTAAAGGTGGTGCTCCTAGAAGTGAAGTGAAGTGATGTGGTCATGCCAGTCTCAACTCTCCTAGGCCTGCTCAGGTCTATTTTCTAATGTTCCTATTGTTTTCCCGATTTTCCAGGGAATACTTCTAAACCCAGTTCTGAGAAAGTTTTTTTTTTTTACAGTCCAATAATTATGTTATTACTAATGATCTTTGTCATCTGATGTCAAATCTGAGGCAGACCTGAGAAAGCACTTAGATAACTTCAGTCTTAGACTGATCTATACTGTTCAGGGCTCCCTGCTTGCCTCTGGAGTTTGCCATTTGGGGATGCATATTGCCTGATGAGTAAGAGGGACTTAGAGTGAAGCTTCTCACAAATGACAGAAATGTGTTGGTTTCCAGGGCAGTGTTCCAAAATGAATAGTGATCCCACAGACAGGGGCTAGTCTTGAGCACGACAGCCACATTTTCCCCTCTGCTATGCCCCCAACCCTGGATTTACAGTTAGAAAACAAAATTAAACGTAGATATCAACCCTAGACCTGCAACCGTTGTCACTCCCAATCTCTCTTCTATTTATTTATCCTTAGCACTTGTCATCTGAAATACTACTATTTTAAAAAATACTAAAATACTATGTATTTTACTTGCTTGTTATTTTATTTTCTGTTTCCTTTCATTAGGATGTAAGTTCCACAAGGCAGACATTTTTGTCTCCTTTGTTCACTGAGGAATCCTCAGTGCTTAGAACAGAAATGCTAGTAGGTGTTCAAAAAGTATACGTGCAATAACTGAAGTTCTAACTTTATCACCTTATATGATTATAGGGTCCATACTTCTCTTTCCTTAGAGTCTGATGGATTTAATGTTTCTGCTTCAACTTTCCATGAGGACTTTCTACAGAGAGCTGCAAGCCCAGCAGATGGCTGTGCCTAAACCTGCTGACGAGGTAAGGGGATGTGTGATGTGAGCACGCATTTACCCTGTGCCTGGCAAGTCTACTCACTAGGGGAGTAGACAATTCTAGAAGAGCTTTGGAGAGAGTTCAAAATGTAGGGAACTGAGGATTATTAAAGCTGAGAGAGCTTATTATAAAGTTGGGAGGTTCGGCAAAGCCTTGGTGAGACACAGAATAATAAATGATATTTATGTATAGGTGTAAAAATATTTTTATAGCTATAATTTATTGAATATTTGCTCTGTTCTGAAATTTAAGTGTATATTGCATTACACAATGTATCTCTATTTTATGTGATACAAAGAAAGCTCAATAGGCTTATGTTATTTGCTTGTGTGATGATTGTAAATCTAAAGCATAGATTTAGTCCCATCCTGCAGGACAGAATAGTGCTTAAATATATGCTGTTGAACCAAAAGAGCCTTGATTTAGTTTATGTGATTTAACAGTTGTGTGGCTTGAGCAAATTATTTAATTGTCTAATTTCATCTCCTGTAAAACGCGGAAAACAGTTAAGGTTAACACCCAGGGCTGAGGCAAGAACTAGATGAGATTGCATGCAAAACGCTTAGCATAGTGCCGGGCCTATAAATATTGGACAAATGTAAACTGGGCCTGGGAAGGCAGAGCATACTCAGGAAAAGCGACCAGAAATCATGTTTCCTTTCAGTGTTTTTTTTCACGTCTGCCCTTCTAATCTATATCTTGCAGGAGCTCAGAATCGGAAGCTGGCATGTAGCTCGACCACTTTACTAGAATTTCCTCTGTCTGGCTTCTGCTAGAACTGGTTAGTGACGGGACCGCCTCCACACAACACAACCTTGGCTGTGGTATTCCACGACAGGGAAGCGGTGGGTGTGTGTGTGTGTGGGGGGGGTTGGTGGTGGTGGTGGTGGGGGGGTGGTGTGTGTGTGTGTGTGTGTGTGTGTGTGCGTGTGTGTGTGCGTGTGCGTGTGTGTGTGCGTGTGTGTGTGCGCGTGCGTGCGTGCGTGTGTGCGTGCGCGCGCGCTCCCGGGATGTGCCAGTTTCTGGTGCGCGGCATGCTGGGGGTTGTAGTTCAGACCCGCCCATCTGCATCAAGAGGGCTACTGAGCCAAGAGCAGGAGAACTGCAACTCCCAGAGTCCGGCGCGCCGCCGAAAGCCGTGCGTCCGTAGGGTCGCGAGAGCAGGGTGGATGTCGGTGCACGCAGTTCCACTCCTACGGTGAGCGCCTCAGTTCTTATTAAGGAACGTGGAACGACACTCCCGGGGGCTAAGGTGGCATCGGTACACGCCGTAGGGCCGGAGAAACGAGGCCAGTACTTCAAGCACATCCGGGGTGTAAACTGGTTCCCTAGGTTCCAAGCGAGCCCAGCCTTGACCTTAGGTGTAGCCCCCTTTCCGCAGGACTCGGCCTGGGCAGAGCTTGTGGGCAAGCCTGTGAGGACTGTCCCTTTTCTCCCAGGCCCAGTCGGATGCTCCTGGAGCCCGCGGAGAAGCGGCCAGTCGGACGTCTTAGGTAGAAGACAGGCTGGCCCAGAGCCCAGGCGGGTCATGAAGAGCGACCCCTCGACATCTGCAGCGCCCCTCCGGGGCGTCGGCGGGCCCCTGAGGAGCAGCGAGCCGGTTCGCGTCGCGCCAGCGCCGTCGGCGGCCGTGGTGCTGCTGGAGGAGGCGGCCGACCTCCTGGTGGTGCACCTGGACTTCCCGGCGGCGCTGCAGACCTGCGAACGAGCCTGGCAGAGCCTGGCCACCGGGGCGCCGGCGGGAGAGCCTGCGGGCACGTACGTGCTGGGCCAGCTCGGTTCGTTCCTTGGTGCTCTTGGGGAAGGACTCACGAGCTCAGCAGTTCTGCCATTCTCTGGTTGCTCACAGCGAGCTTTACCCCTTGCTTTTCCCATGGTTTCTGAGTGTTTGGTGTGCTCGTTCTGCAGACGAGAACACGGAGGCACTGAATGAACCATGAGGAAGGAGTGGTCAAGGCGTGTGACAGAGTTCAGTAGGAACCCGGAGCCGCTCTTTGCTCCCTGTTCTAGTATGGAATGGCATGATGGGAAAACAGAATGTTAAGTGCTAAATTATTTCAGTAAGCAGGCGGTGGAAGCCTTTTCCTAGATGCACTTGGCTGCTGAATGGGAATGGGGTTCTGGTTGGATTAGATCATTAATCTAGAGAAAACCTTGGTTCTCCATGACTGTTTCTAATGCTTCTACCCTCTTCTGGAAATTAAGGGCATCATTTTTTCTGTGTGTTATCAAGTTGAATTAGGTCACACTAGGAAGGTCGTGGGTGGAGTTATCAAAGCTGACCCCAGGAATAAACTGGGGAGCGTAGTTGTGTTTTTAGGGGATTGCGTGGGGTTTTGCAGTAAATGGGGAGGGCTGTGATTCTGGGTGCCTGGAGGTACTCCACTAGGTGGTGCTAAAAAGCCAGGCGTGGCGTTCCTATATTTCCGTGCCCGTTTTTTCCCTAGGCAAGCTCTTAACTCCAGCTGTCTTTCTACCCACACGCCTGTGCTGCGTGTTGTACTTACCCCCTTCTTGTTCATTTAATCCTGAGTTCACCTGGATACGAATATGTTGGGAAACAGTTGATTTGCCTGTAGGAGGTTTATAGGAACTTTAAATTTTTAGGACAGTGGGAAGTTTTCTCCGAGTTGGGGCCCATGAGACCAATTGCAATACGAAGCCCACTTGAATACTAATAGGGAAGATGGAGGTGATAGCAACTGAACTGGGAGCTAAGGAAGAACAGTCCCAGAGTGCAGATGTGAATGGAAATGGAGGGGGATCACTTCTAAATCTGAATTGATTTTTCTGCTACAGCTCCTTGGAGGTGAAATGCTCCCTATGTGTTGTGGGGATCCAGGCCCTGGCAGAAATGGATCGGTGGCGGGAAGTCTTGTCCTGGGTTCTTCGGTATTACCAGGTCCCTGAAAAGCTGCCCCCCAAAGTCCTGGAGTTGTGGTATGTTCTTGTTTCTGACTCAGTAGATCAGATCAGAAATGAGGATTGTCGTGTCCTCTCTTGAATCAGTGCCTAGTATCTTCTTTTCTCCTTTTCCAGTACTATTTTTCTCCAATCTAATTCTTTCCCTATTCCTTTTTTTTTTCTCCAGACTTCAACACATAGCACTTAAAGATGAGGAATTTAGGAGTGGGTTAGGGTAAAAGAGGAAGAAAGAAGACACTGGGAATAGATATGAGGTGGAATGATTGGTGTGTGTCAGAGCTGAGAGGGCTTCTTGCTACTTCCTAGGAATTCCTAATTTATCAGTGTCAGCATGCTATAGAAGGGCTGGAGGACCCAGGGAGGAGTTTGATAGGAAAGTATAGTGGTTATGAGAGATGAGCCAACTGTGGAACACTGACTGTTCTTTTTTTGGGATTGGATTATTTTGGGCTGCAGTGTTCTTTTATACAGCAAAATGCAAGAGCCTGGAGCCATGCTGGAAGCGGCCCGCGCCTGGCTTCAAGACCCGGACAATCTGGGCCTTCCAGAATATAGAACCTTGGCAGAACTTCACCTGCATCGAGTGCTGCTGCCTCTGGGTCACTTGTCGGAGGCTGAGAAGCTAGTGGAGGGCTCTGCAGCCTTCAGTGAGGAACAGCGGCTGGATATGCTCCAGGCCATTAGCACAGCAAGGCAACAGCAGAAACACGAACTTGCTGAGGAGAACCAGAAGCTAAACCAGGAAGGTAGGATGTTATCCTTCTGTGGCCTCTCTTCTGTGGTTATCTCTTCTGTGGGCTTTCCCCTGGACCTTGGGGTCCAGCACGACATTCCTGGGGAGCTTAGGAGCAATTCTTTGTTTAAGTAACTCCCAAATCATAATAGGAAACCTATTGAGTTGCTTAAAAAGCCCAAATCTTTTGGAGTGTTCAGTGGAAGGAGAATCTTCATACGGGGAGGTGTTGCTGGGTGTCAGAACCTTGTCTTCTGAGAGTCACCTTCTCCTTGGTGTCCTCATTAGATCTCTTACCTCTACCATGCTGCCCTGGGTGGGATGTTATTCCTTCTTTCAATGCTGGCCCAAATATAGACACAGCTGAGGTACTCCTGGGGATAGACAAGGGATAATAAATTAACACAGTAACTTGGTAACTTGTCTTACAAGATAAAAATTACTTATCTTCAGTTTGGGTGCCCCCTGCCGAGTCTGTCTGCCTTTACTCACTAGACCTCTTGGGTGTTTTCTTTGGTGATTGATGTCCACCCCTTCAGGGGCAGCCCACCTCTTCCCATTAGACTGCAGTTTTATAAACTGGCTTCTGTAGGGAGACCACTTTAAGACCCAACACCATATACCTGGCTAGCATCATTCAAAGGAAACCTGAACAGGGGTGGTGTGAGTGTGGGTGTTGATTTGTTACAAAGGGACTTTAAAGATTCCTCTATTCCAGACTCTTTGCCTGGTCCTTGATCCTTGTCATCTGCTTTTCCTCTAGTGATCTTCTGGACTACACATGAATACTTCCAAGGGCAGAAAATTTGCTCTCTCCTAAAGCAGCTCATTCCATTATTGGGCAGTTCTATAGGAAAGTTGTTCTTTATGTTGAATTTAAGTTTTTCTTTTGGTAGTTTTTAACCTACTGATCCTTGTTTTTTCTCTTCGGTGACATAGAATAGGCCTAATCTTCCTCCCCCCCCTCCTCCCCCCCCCACACACATGAAAGCCCTTCAGCTATTAGGAGACTAACCTTGTTTTCCTAAATGTGTGTATGTGCGTGCGTGCGCTAACAAACATGAAGCTGCTGAGATAGGATTGCTTCTTTGCAAACAGGCTTCTTGGCTGCAGAGATTACCTGCCCCTACCCAGGCCCTCTGCCCCTCCACCCCCTGGGGAAGAGTGAGGAGGGGCAAGTTCAGGGTGTTCAAGCAGGACTGGGTTCTTTGGTTGGTAGTGTTAACGTTTATATTCATAATCCAAGATTTTTGAATTCTTCACTATGTGTTAAGTGCCCTTTATTTTCTTGCATTACTATGATAATCAGGACTCATTGTTCTGTGTAATTCTATGCATATATCTTAAGCCAAAATATAAGTAATGCTATAAAATAATAAGAGTATTTAAAAAGCACCAAATATGCCATGTTTACCTGTCAAAGTCTTCTCCTAAGGAGGTGATATTCTATTGATATAGTCTGTCATTAAAACGTTTTTGAAGCTTTTGGAATTTCATTTAGAATTATTTTATGGATTACATGAGTAAACCAGTCTTGTTACCTTTTGGTCAACTCTTATAATCAAGCTCAAAGCTCAGAGTTAGGAAGCTGGTTCTCATGACTTACCCTGCAGTTACTCTCTGTCTCCCTGACCAGGCTCCTTCTCTAACAAGTTTCTGTCACTACTGATGTTGCTTCGCCGACTTTGGGACTCCACAGTGAGCCACTTCTTTTCTCTGCCCTTCAGAAAGAGCCTCCTGGCTGCCTTGATCCTCTACCTCTTGGTGATGAGGTTTGATCCAGGTGAGTACCTTTCCTCTGGCCCTTCCTGGGGAAGGGGTAGTTGACAAGGGATGGGCAGACGGGAGCCCTCTTGGGGATAGAGGTAGCTCCTGTGCCATTTCTCCCTGAGTCTCTTCTACAATGGGGGATTGCTGTATGTGAGCAAGAGCTGGCCCCAGCCCAAACGGGAGAGACTAGTTCTGGGGTCCATGAGAGCAATTGGAGGAAATCCACTCTACCCTGCTGACCCTTGAATTGAGGGTTATTGTCACCTACTTTATCCAGTGATGAACTCAGAATAGAAACTCAAGAGTTAAAAAACAAAAATCATCATCATGTCTAAAAAATTGTGTTTGTTTAAAACATGAAATTATAAGTAAAATAGATATACATTTTAGAAAATATGGAAAATAGGAATAAGTATTTATTCCTAGGAAGAAAACAAATCACCTGTAAGTCTGCTATTATACTGGTTATGCTTTCAGCCTTTTTCTAAATAAGAAGATATATGGCTATAATTTTGCATGTCTTATTCTTCAAAACATGGCTTTAATGCCCAAATAAAACTTCGTTTATAGAAACTGCCCATAATTTCAACAAACTCCCATTGCTGAACACTGATTATTTCTCATTCTATTTTCTGCAGTGCTGTGAAGCAGACATGAGCTCGCTAAATGCTATTTGGGAGTAGCCCCAATTATTTCCTGAGGATTAATTTCTCAGACTGTAAGCACTGGGCCAAAGGATAGGAGCTCATTCTTTTATATTTTTGTGTGTTACTCTTTGTAAGTTGTCATCTCATCTCTACTTGTGAATTTAAACTTAGAGTAGAATTATATAACTTTCAAAACTGAAAGGAAAGCTGGAAGCTCTTATTCTAGTCCCTTTATTTTCTTTTTCTTTCTTTTCTGGTTGGGAAGCCCGAACCTCAGAGAAAAGTGACTAGCCCACAATTTGTTTTTAAAACTGCAAGATCTCGATTTAATCTTTAGGTTTTCAGTCTTCCTCATTTTCTTTTCTCTTATTTAGTGAGCTTTTTTTGTATAGCTCAGAGTTGTCCTTTTAACCCCTTTGCTGAACACTGAGCAGGGATTTCTGAATAGCTCTGTTTGCTATAAGAAAGAGTCATTAGTTAGCCCTCAGGTGAGTTAAGGATACTTTGTAGTCAGTCATGACTGCCCTCTGACTTTATAATTTCTTCCAGAGATTTGATAAAAATTTAGAAAAATTTTTATGGTTCTTAATAAGCTCTTTAGTCTTATAAACCCTGGTCCCCTAGGTGCGGATGACAAGGGACCATTTGATCTTGACATTCTCAAGGCTGATCAGAGCTTCTTTAGAAGTGCTCTGACAGACAGTCCTGAACCTCTGTCAGTCTTGACTCATTGCAGTCTTGGTTCTGTGAGAAAGGAGAACCCATGAATAGGCCGCAATTAGAACTTGGTAGAAAGGATATACAGATGGTACTCTGTCAGTAGCTTTCTTTAAAAAATAAAATTTCCTTTTTAAGAAACCAAAATTCAGTTAAAAAATTAGTAATTTAAATAATGAAAAACAAACCAACTCAGTTCTAATGCCAAAGAGGTAAATTTTACTTTATTTTATTTCAGTATAATTAACAAAATAGGCAATACAGTCACACAGCTTCAAATTTAAAAGGTAGAATAATGAATGTAGTAAAAAAATCTCTTCCCATATTTATCTCCCCAGAGGCAGCCACTGTTAGCAGTGTTTTAGTATATCCAAAACATTAAAACATAATAAATTTGGATCTTTTTCTTAGCAAATTTAAGATCATTGTAATTCAAGTGAAGACAGGATATTTCAGAGATTATATGTCCTCGAGAAAGTGAAATCCTATATTGTGGAGGAGGGGAGGAGGAACTTCAAAATATCCTTCAAAAACTCCTGTGTACTCCCGAGGTGGTAGAGTTTTAAAGGGGTGGGAAGTGGGGCTGAGTGAAGAGGAGGGGAGTGAAGGAAGGTATATTGACAATAGTCTTTTTTTCCCTGCAGCTTCTCCTTCTTCACTGCCTATCCTCTGCAAGCTGGCTCAGGTTTTCCATTGGATCCGGGAGGCCATGTTTTCCTCCTTCCACCAGCTCCCCATCCATGACTGAGTGGTCTTCCTCATTCACTTCAGCCTCTCTTTTCCCATGGCAGAATAACTCATCCGTGGTAGCCAATTTCTTATTGCTGGCTGGACCCCTACAGGAGTGGGGCCAGCCTAATTCTCAGAGAGCTGATCCTGTCATATAAACTGTGTTTTGCTGCCTGAATGCTCTCCCCTTTGCACCCACTTTAGCTGGTGTCGGTAGGTCATATGGAAACAAAGGTGTTCCACAGGGCACAAGTCCTCCAGACCAGTCCCCGCTTGTACCCAGAGGCCCCTCGTAAAAGAAGGGTTTGAGGATGGAGAGTGAGACCATGAAACGTTCCATCTTTTTGGCAAAGACAAGGAGTTAATTTTCAGGTTGGGGGTTAATTTTCAGATTGAGTGTTGATGAAGCTATACCTTTAGAAAAATCTATGAAGTGATCCTTGGCCTTTCACTTTCTGGAAAAACTTACCTCTAAAAATCACCCCCTGAGGCAGGCTTTTAACTAGGCCGAGTGCTATGTGAGAGGACCTGTTTTTTTCTCTTAATGCTCCTCTCCACAGCTCTGTTGTTTATCATTGCCTTTCCTGTGGTTTTGCAATGGACTTGGAGCTGCTTAGGCCTGCTGTCTGTTCAGACCAGAGCACGGCTTTCAGAACCACCCAGGTGACTACTGAAAATAACGTGAGGCTGCTTCATTCTTACTGGGTAAAGTGATCTTGCTTGGTGCTGCTTGGGCTTCAGCTCAATTTTCCAGGTTGTTGATGGCCAAGCCCTGCGCTGTTAAACTGAGTATCACTTCACTCTCTCCCTCCTGTCACCGCCCCCTCCTGCAGTAGTATTTTTGTACTTTGTCCAATGGCTGTTTTACCAGGTTCTGCCTGTATCCTTGCCTCCTTATTATGCACCGTTGCTGGTTCCCCCACTCTATGTCCTGTTGCTCTGATTATAGTGTATTGTCTGTATAATGCACAAGGTTTTTTTTTTTTTGCTTGTGTGGCCTTAAAAAGTAGGACAGCCTCAGAGGCTGATAAGCTGAATTGGGTAATCAGAGGAGCTGGAAGGGATGGCAGAGGGGGCTGGGTGGAGAGGATACGTGAGTTTTGAAGGCAGTAAATAGTTTTATTCATTATTAGGGAGTGGAGGCGTGGAGCCTTAGCGATTTACCACCTGAAATGTTTCAGTGTTTTTGTCACTGGCCACAAGAATCTTACATGTTTCCATGCAAATAAATGTAACATACTATGCTTTCAGGATTGTAAAAGGCTTCCAGCAGAGGCCAGGCTTTCTGCAGCTGCGGGCCAAGCAAACTACCCCTTTCTGAAACCTCAGTCACTGCTGATGCATAGGCAGTGTCTTTAGCATAGGCAGTGTCTTTAGCTTTTCCTTGGTAGATTTTCCAGAGTTGTAAGTCAACAAATTTTTTTTAATAAAATGGGTAGAATAAATAAACTTCAAAGTCCCTTGGGAGGCTAAGTCCCTAGGGTGTCGTCCAACAATTTGTTTTTGTAGAAAACAAATCTATGTTTTTACATATGGGCTTTTAATGGAGTAAGAACGCTGGAAAGAGGAAGGGAAGGGAGCTTTGAGATTTCTTTAGAATGATTTCTTAAAAATGAAAACCTGGTCCCATTCAAAACCCTAGATAAAACTCTTTAAGGCTTCCCATGGCCCACAGGATAAAACTCACATCCTTTTTCATAGAATTTAAAGCTCCTTTTGCACTGGTTTTGGCTAACACCTCTACTTTTATGTGGGGCCTCTGTTCCTTCTGCACGCTGCTTTCTAGCTGCTTAGCCAGTCAACATTTTCTGAACACTGCACGTTCCCTTATACCTCTGCTGTTCCCTTTGGAAGGTCCAGCCCCTCTTTCTCCCTGGTGAGCTCCTCAACCTTCCAGACATACACAAGGGTTACCTCTGGTAATCTTCTCAATGTCCCCTGCTTTTAGCCCCTATTTCACATCCCATGGTCATGACCCCATGGCCTTAGGGTTGTGAAATTTTTTGTTGCCTCCAAGAACCGTGAGCTCTTTGAAGCTGGGGAGTATGGCTTGTTGCAGTGTTGAAGAGTCAGGTTTGGATCCTTGGTCTCTGGTTGTGCGACTGTTAGAAAGTGATAGAACCTTTCTCAGCCTCAGTGTTCTCATCTTAAGTGACTTCTTATCTCACAGAAACTTTTGGAGGTAATGAGATCCTACTTAAGAAGTGTTTAGCATGTTATTCTGCCCAACTCAGAGCTCTTCTGAAGGGTAGTTATATCTCCTTTGCCCAGCCGAGTGCCTAGGAGTTAGGTGTTCAAAGATGTTTAAAAGAATGAATTGATATAACTGACATTACAAGAGGTCTGTGTGTTTTTGGTGAGTGTGTGGGGCTTTTATTGTGAAAACCTTGAATATAAAGGTTTGACTACACCCATCTCATTATTCTGTCTTTCCCCTGAACTTCCCCAGTATTGTGCTTGAAGGCCTCTAGGTTCTCTGTTTTATGTTTGTTCTGAAGTCTGCAGTGTTGTCTGGTAACCAGCTCAGCTACCTTCCTAGTCAGACAGAGAACTCAGACCAAAACTGCCCCCAAGGACTTTGACCTTTTCTCAGGATGCAGGCTGGCACTCATACCAGTCTTCAGCTCTGGGCTTAACGAGGTCAGAAATGAAGGGAGGGCTTTCTTCTTAGACTTATACCTGTGCTATTTAATATGGTAGCCATTAGCCATGTGTGGCTCTTGAGCACTTGCCCAAATTGAGATATTCTGTAAATGTACACTACACACTGAATTACAAAGACTTAGTACTAAAGAAAGAATGGAAACTCAATTTTTATATTGATTGCATGAAATGATAATGTTTTAGACATACTGGGTTAAATAAAATCTATTAAAATTAATTTCACCTGTTCCTTTTTACCATTTTGTGAGGCTACTGGAAAGTTTAAAATTACACATACGGTTCATATTAGACTTCTGGATGATGCTGTTCACACCCAGTACACATCAAGTTTAGAGGGGATGGAAATCAGAGATGCAACATTGTATGCTGGCATTTCATAGGAAGTTAGATCTGGAAACCATCTGTTATAGCTTCTTTCTTTATAAGTTAAAGAAGTTGAGACCCAAAGAGGTAAAGTGATTTGCCCCAAGTCACATAGCCTGAATGAGACTGAGGAATCTTGACCTTCAAACCCAGTGCTCCTTTCACTGCACCAAGATTCTGCTTATTTTTTTCTAAAATCAGTTCTCTCACTGAAACGCAGTGTTAATATGCAGATGTTTCTGGGAGGTGTAACTTCAGCTGGAATTAGTTGATCATTCCTGCAGAGTTCTGAGAGAATACCACACAGAATGTATTTTAAAATGCTGAGGAGAGCTGGAATGGGTAATACTCTCGTGGTCAGATGGGAGGCTGGGGAGGATGGCCTGAGGTAGGGAGGAGACATTGGCTTACTGTGGGCGATCACAGGTAGAGATGGGTGGGCAGCAGAACAGATGGTGCTGGAGGAGGAACTGGGGTTCTGCTTCTAGAAAGGGAGTTAGAAGGGACTGAGACGTATTTTTTCTTGTGCATGTGATCCCCTTTCTTTTGAATGTATGTGTTCGCACATGTGTGTATGTAGACTTTAAAAATATATGCGGGCAGATATTTCTTTTTGGGCTTGGTGGTCTCTGTTCAGGAGCTCAAGTCTGGGACAATGGTGTACATCCCTTGTATCGTCATTCCAATTCTGCTCTGGCTCTACAAAAAATTCCTGGAGCCATACGTGCACCCTCAGATTTCCCTCTTCTTTAGTCATATGTGGCCTAGAAAACTCTACAAGAATCCAGTGATAAAAGCAAAGGCAAAGGAGGCAATCAAGGTGCAGACATAAATGGGTTACCAACAAACGGACCAACAGAAATCTCTGATTAAAAAAAAGACTGAAGTGATTGTCCCAGAGGACCTCACTGTTCTCAAAATGGAGCTGAGAATCTGAAGTACCTTTTTTGTAATTGTCTCTGACCTTTTCTTCTTTGACCAAAATTCAGGACATAGTTTAGCTATTTACCTGATACTAATCAAAATTCAGGACAGATAGTTTAGCTATTTACCTAATACTAATCAGAAAAGTTAAATACTTTATATTTAAAGTATATTTAGTTATATTTAATGATCTCATTCCTGAGTTCTTTTTTTTTTATTAAAATAGCTTTCATTTCTATTATTATAGTTTTAATAATATAAATGAATAGAAGGTTTGTGCCAGTAGACATTGTCACTAAATCGTTACCTAAACACCCTTGGGCCTCTGGCTTTTGTACAGCTCTTCAAATTTGAGCAGAGTACATTTTTACTGTGAAACAGTGCAGTGAGACTGTGCAGTGAAATGAAAGGGAGTTTTTGGAGATGATAATGACTTGAAACAAAGTTATAATCACTGCCCAACACAGTGGAGCAGCTTATCTGCAGAGTAGTAATAACTATTTATTGCTTTGAGGAAGATGGTGAAGCCAGGGAAGTAGGGGAAATTCTAATCCTTGTTGCATTCCTTCTATTCCTACAAAATATATTAAATATTCAGTTTAGCTAAAAAAATATATGTGAAAATAAATAAATGCAAGTTTTATACAGTACAGAATTGAAAAGTTACAAGAGTTTTCATGGGAAAGAGTCTTCGTTTCCACCTCATTCTACATCTCCCAGTTTCCTGCCCAGAGGCCACCACTGTTGTCAGTTTGCTTATCCTTCCAGAGCTAATCTCTGAGATTAAGTTTTTCTTTCTCTTACACAAATGATTGAATACTACACATGTTATATGTGCTGTATCACACTTAAAAAATTAATCTTGAATGTTTGCTCCTTGTCAGCTCATGTAGAGTAGTCTCATTAGCTGCATGGTATTTCATTGTGTGATAGGATCACCGTGTATAAGCCCCGTACTCTGTCCTTAACACATTGAAACCTCTTCACTCTCTCCTTAGCTTAAGAACACAGCAACCCTGAGTTTAAGATAACAGGTAATGGTCATGCCTCTTTCCTATTACTTCTTAGCAAACAGAGCAGTCTGTTCAGCCTTCCTGGTAACTACCACAGCCACAGTGGGAAGATAGGAGAAGGCCTTTCCTACTCTGAACATTGTTTTTCCTAAATCTGGAATGGCACTTAAGCAGCCTCTGCCATTTGGTTAAATCAGCCAGAGGAAATGGCAGAAAGAGAAAGGCCTGATATGGCCTGCAAATAGGGCCCCTATCCACTACTTCACCCTCTTTTCCTTTCTTCAGTGGAAAAGTCTAGGCTAATGGACTTCTAGAAAGTGATTGAACTGCCCCCACTGGCACCCACGATCGGGCCGTTGTAATTCTGCTGGTTTTTCTCTCTGGCTTCCTTAGGTAAGCTCCCTGAAGGCTGGCCAAGGCCTCCCCCATGACCTTGCTGTAGCATCTCTATTACATGGAGTGTTTGTGAGAAAAAGGTCGGGCCCTTTTGTTTCTGGAAACCTTACTATCTTAGGGAAGAAGCTAAATGAGAGGCAGTGGGCACAGTGTCTCTAGCAGATTATGATATTTCTCTCTGTGCCATTCCTCCAGTGATGAAGTATGGACCCAGACATTGTTGGCCAGTTTCTAGGCTTCTTGATAAAACAGCAAATATTGTTCTTGTCATAAAGAAAGCCATATATATTTTAGAAAATATTCAAAATTGCATAAGAGCAAATATGGGACTCGTGATCCCACCTCTCAGACATAACTACTGTTAATATTGGTTGGTTTTCTTTCAGTTTTATTTATTTTTTATAAACATCCAACCCTCTTGGTAACTCAGGTGCTTGAGAACCTGTGAAAAATCAGTTTGCAGACAGACTGGTTTGTGCATGAGAGGAACTAACCAGCTCCACTAGGAGTCCTCTGCTGAAGAGTGTGGGAGTGACCTAGGAAAGGGCAGGTGACAGGAAGGGACTGTGCAGCAAGCTGTTCTTTTTCTGTGGTGGCCGAGAGCTTGAGGTGTGAATGAGTGCTGGAGTGCCCACTAGTGCCTGCTTTTCCACAGGGCCAGGTCTGAATAGGTGGGATTTTATGACCGACTTCTAACTTTAATCCAGCTCATATTTAACATTCTTATGTAGCTTTTATTTTTCAAGAGCCTCTTTGAAACTTTTAACGTCCCCTTGTCAGTCTTTGTCAGTCTGAGGTGGGGACTGGGAAGCATAAGATAATACCTGAAGACTCGGTTGAAAAACAAAAGGATTTTTGCAGAAGTATGTTAGTATAGAAAAAGAGTCACTTTAACAGTAACACCTGGTGAAGATGTAGAGAAAAAGGAAACCCTTGGACACTGTTGGTGGGATTGTGAACTGATACAGCCACAGTGGAAAAGAGTATGGAGGTTCCTCAAAAAAATAAAACTGTTATGTAGTCCAGCAGTCCTACCTCCAAAGACAACAAAAACACTAATTTAAAAAGATACATGCACCTCTATGTTCACTGTAGCATTACTAATAATAGCCAAGATGTAGATGCAATATAGATGTCCACTGATAGGTGAATGGATAAAGATGTGTATACACACACAGTGGAATATTAATCATCAATAAATAAGAATGAAATCTTGCCATTTGCAACAACATGGATGGATCTAGAGGCTGTTAAGCTAAGTGAAATAAGTCAGAGATTGACAAATACTGTATGATTTCACTTATGTGTAGAATTAAAAAAAAAGTCAAATGAATAAATGGAACAAAAAGAAACAGATGCATATATATAGAAAACAAGTCGATAGTTGCCCAAGTGGGGTGAGGAATGAGAATTAAAAACACTATTTCAAGTATGTAATATATATACCTTATTATATAAACCCATTAAAATGCAATCAAATTAGGTAAAACTTTGATGACATTAGTCATGAGAAAAGAAAAAGTAATGTGACTAAAAATGGGGATGTGTATAGATATAACCAACATTAAAAAGTATGAGAATATTATGAACGATTTTATTATTAAAAATTATTTCCCTATAATCTTGTTTAGGAAACTAGCTAAAAAATCTCTCCCCGCCCCTCAAAACCAATAACATCAACATTATTTATATGGAGAGGTTCTTTGGCAGAAAACCCAAATTAGAAGGTACCCAATAGGTTCTCACCCTCAGAGATACATTAAGCTCTATAAAAAAGCATTCACACTTTTAGGTGATAGTCTTGTTTTCCAAATGTAATAGAGTATCATATTTTTTTGGCTCCTTGCTCTGTCTCTAACCTGTCTCTTTTCCTGTTCCCTTTAGCTGGTTTCTCTCTTTCCTCTGGCCTCAAGCTGGGAGTGAGTGTGCCCTCAAGGCTCTGCCACAGCTCTTCTCTTTCTATGTGCCCCACAACACCTAGAATAAGGCCAGGCGTGCTAAGGGTCATGTAATAAAGGTTTATTGGATGAACTTGGATTTAACCTTGGTAATTAGAAGGAGGAAAAATAGAGGAAAAAAGTTGATGAGCATGAAGGCAAGCATCGGGGCTGAAGGGTGGAGGTGGAGGTGGTGGGAGGTGGATGGACACAATGCTTTGGCCCCAGTTTTAGCAGTATCATTGCTCAGCTCCCTGCTGAGGGAAAAGAGCAGGAGTTGTTCCTTCTCAGATGTCCTAGTGATGACAAAGACAGCCAGGCTGGCGTCCTTTGGTGTGTAGCTATAAATACAAGCTGGTGGTTCCAGTAGATGACTCACAGATAAGCCGAGCTCCTGGTTACCAGCAGCCTCTGGTAGATCTCTGCCAGATCCGAAGGAATGGGCTGCTTTCTCTGATGGGAAGCCACTCTGTGTCTTTGATGCCTTCCAGAGTGTTAGAGAATTTTCCCCACCCTTTGTCCATTGCCAAGCTGGAAAACTGGTAAAATTGCCTATAAGAGTCACGCTAGCCATTCCAAATCTCCCTGAACATTTGGGCTCTGACAGTGGATGGCAGCTTCCTCCCAGCAGGTACCTGCTGTTCTGGAGTATTCGGATTATCCTATCCCCTCCGCTCTTAGTACTAATTACTGTTCTGTCCCATTCATGGATTTCATGGTATCCTAGGTGACAAGTAGCTGTTTCAGAGGAGTTAAAAGATGTGTCCTATTGATCCTGGAAACATGAATTTTTATAAGGCTTTTTTAGAGAAATAAGGTCTGAAACTAATGGAGTAATTTTGCGGTATGAGTGAGAATGTGGACTCTGGAACCATAATGCCTGAGTTCATATCTTGGCTCCCCAACTTTGGGCAAATTATCTTTCTTGTGCTCTAGTTTCTTCATCTGTAAAGTAGGGGTAATGATTGTTTTACTTTATAGGTTTGTTGTGAGGATTAAATGGTGCTAACGTGTAGACACTTAAAAAGTTCATGGCATATAATGAGTAGGTGCTTGTTATTATTTTTGTTGTTGTTGATTAAATGTGAGATCTGGGAGGGAAGAATCAGGAGTTAGAACCCAGTATCACATAATATACCGCACTGCAAAGTGGTGAACAAAGCTTCCCTGCTTCCTGGTTTTCAGTACAGGAACGAGGCTTTGTAGGTGACTCTAATTTCTTAACTCATTTCCTGTTTGCCTTGAGAATACTCACTGGCGGCTCTTGCAGCTGCAGTGTTCAACCCAAGATAATTTGTGGATTAAGTCCTAACTTTACCCCCAAATTTGGCACGAAATATCACTCTAGTATATTGATAGTCTTTGGAAACAAATGAAATCATTTTATGTATAGCATTCTGTTTTTAGTAGTGCTATTTCCATTTACAAAATATTGTAATTCTCGATTGCTGAGCATGTCAAATCCTAGAAAACAGCATTCGTACATGTGGTGTTAACATGGTTTTCAAACAGTTGTAAGCCGGATTCATTTGATGATTCCTATTTGTGTATACCTTTCTGTTACATTAGGATTAGAGACAAGTTCTGTGTAGAAGTCACTCAAAGAACAATTTTTATATTTTATTTTCACATTGAAAACCAGTCAGGTTTGCTTCAGCCTCAAAGAGCGTGTTTATGTAAAATTAGATAAATGCTAGCAGTGAGATGCTCTTTTTTTTTCTAAATGGGAAATGAGTTAAAGAAGCACTAAGCCTCTTTCATATGTTCATTAGGAATACATTCAGAGGTTCCGGTCAGGATTGTGGAGTAGCTAAAAGCTATGCAAGCCTTCTCTCACGACCACATCAAAATTACAACCAATCAACAGAACAACCATCAATGAAGTCTGGCTGAACAGAAGTCCTATAACTAAGAACATACAGAAGAAGCCTTCTTAAGGCTGGTATAAGGAATGGAGACATGCAAGGGGCTGGTTCCACACCCATGTATGGCAGTTGAGAATTGGGAAGGATATTAGGCTGCGGAGGTCCCCCTGGAAGAGCGAGGGGCCTCAGCCCCACACCAGGCTTCTTAGCCTGGATCACCAGTGCTGGGAAGAGAAGTCCCCACAACTTCTGGCTGTGAAAACCTGTGGTTATCGTGGCTGAGTGACATGGAGTCCCAGGTGCTCCTCTTAAAGGACCCATGCATGGACTTATTTGATATGGACTCATTCACTCTGAGATCCAGTGCAGGGGTAGCAGCTTAAAAGGTGCCAGGGACATACAGGGAGGAACTATATTGTCTGGTTTTTGAGAAAGGGTTGGAGGGGCAGGTTTCTCCCAGAAAAAAGCACTGGCAGAGGGCATTGTTCATTTGTTGAGCCCTCCCCTGTCTTAGCCTGCAGACTTAGGCAGGTGCCATATCTGAGTCCTCATCAACCTGGTTGACACTGGTCGCCTCATCCCGGTGATTCCCTGAGATCCTGTCCCACCCAAGTTGCAGGCCCACTCAAGCTGCTTCCAGTGACTTTTCCATACAAACGGCCTATCTTGGCTCATGCTGCAGACTTTCTCTCAAAGTTTCACAAAACCTAAAATTTCTCAAATATTCACAAAATCCAAACAAGCAGTATCTGGCCTCAGTGTGCCACATATCTCTTGCTAAGCAGCCCCAACCCTGGCACTAGTGGCAACTGGCCTTGGTTTGCAGTTAGCCCCTGCAACTTAGTCCCTGGCGCCTCCAAGCCCAGTGTGGGTGGAAGACATCTATGGATTACTTTGTGGCTTATATCAGGTGGCCCAGGGCAGGGTATGAGTGGAGGCTGAACATGGCCTGCCAGGTGTCCCTGGGGTGGGTATGCCTAGTGGCCGCTTCTGATCAAGCCTGAGCACCACTTAGCTGTCTCCACAAATGACAAACCGAAAGGGCAGACTTGGCAGGCACCAAAGCCCTGCTAAAGCAAATCCTGCTCTATAGGATCATCTCCTGCACAACACCTTCTCCACTATAGTCACTTGCCAGTCCTTACAATCAATCAGCCGAGGGTCAATCCCTTCCACTGATGTGCAAACAGCAACCAAGTCTCAACTACAACAGGAGAGCACACACAACCCACACGAGGGACACATACCTGCATCACCCGACTCAGGTGACCAGGGAGATGGTGCCACTGTCCTCCAAAGGACACCTACTATATAAGGCCACTCTACTAAGACTGGGAGACATAGCCGCTCTATCTAATACATAGAAACAAACACAGAGAGGCAACCAAAATGGTGAGACAAATGTCCCAAATGAAAGAACAGAACAAAGCTCCAGAGAAAGAACTCAGCAAAATGGACACAATCTACCAGATTCAGAGTTCAAAACATTGTTTATAAGGTGCTCAATGACTTCTGTGAGAACTACAAAAAAGAGGGAAATATAAAAATGGAGATAGAATACATAAAAAAGAACCCATCAAAAATGAAGAACACTGAAATACATTAGAGGGAACAGTAGATTAGATGAAACAGAGAATTGAATCAGTGATTTGGAACATAAAGTAGCAGAAAACACCCATTAGAGCATCAAAAAGAAAAAAGAATGAAAAATATGAGGATAATTTAAGGGGCCTCTGGAACAGTATCAAGCACAACAACATTTGCATCATAGGGGTACGAGAAGGAGAAAAAAGAGCTCAAAGAATTGAAAACCTATTTGGAGAAATAATGATGGAAAACTTTCCTAACCTGGTGAAGGAAATAGACATTTAAAACCAGGAAGATCAGAGAATCTCAGAAAAGATGAACCTAAAGAGGCCCACACCAAAAAACATCATAATTAAAATGCTAAAGGTTAAAGACAGAGAATCTTAAAAACAGCAAAGAGAAAAGCAGTTGGTTACCTACAAGGGAGCTCCCATGAGACTGTCAACTGATTTCTCAACAGAAACTTTATAGACCGGAAGGGACAGGCATGAAATATTCAAAATGATAAAAATAAGGTCCTACAACCAAGATTACTCTACCAAGTAAAGCTATCATTTAGAATCAAAGGACAGATAAAGAACTTTCCAGACAAGAAATGTTAAAGGGGCTTCTTTAAAAAGAAAACAAAAAATAAAAAATATAAGTAATAAAATGTCAATAACTACATATCTATCAACAATTACTTTAAATGAATTTAATGCTCCAATAAAAGTGGATTTAATGCTCTAATTAAAAGACATAGGGTGGCTGAATGGATAAGAAAAGAAAATCTTTATGTATGCAACCTACAAGAGACACACACAGACTTTAAAGGGTTAGAAAAAGATATTTTATGAAAATGGAAACAACAACAAAAAAGTTGGGTAGCAATACTTATACCAGACAAAACAGTATTTAAGACAGAAGAATCATCCTGATTTCTCTGTCATTTAAGTCATATATTTCTATGTCTGTGAGCTTATTTTCTGGAGATTTTTCTCTTTCTGAGATGCCTTGTCACCTTGGTTGTTCATGGTGTTTAATGGACTCTTTCTCCACCTGGACATTAATGGAAGTGTATTCTTTTTTTTTTTTTTTCCCAGAAAGATTTATTATATAATGGTCTCTCTAGCCTGTTGCAAAAAAGGTGTTTTTCTTTCGGTTTCTAGTAGGAGGTGTCTAAGTCTCTTGGATCCTGCTTTACATAAAGCCTTAATAATGCCTTTTTTTTTTCTTAGATGTTTAATCACACTTGCTACCCTCAGTCTCTGTCAGTGTTAGCGACAGTTTTGGTAGTGTTTGCTCAGATTCCCTTGGAGCTCCATGGTGTTCTGTCTCAGAGGGTATGGGGGAGGGGCTCTCTGGGCTGTGGCTCAGCCTTGCGTTTTGCTGGTAATAATCAATCATTGTTTCTCTGCCACCCCTGCTTCTCTGCTTTCTGCCCTGATGACTGGGCTCTGCCTCCAGCTGTGTGGAGCTCACAGCGCTCCCGTCAGAGCTGTCCAGGGAACTCGCTGCATCTTCTCCCCTCCCCCTCCTTCTACAGGTAGCTCTGGTGGCTGCAAGAGGCATCTGCTTTATTTCTCTTAGTCCACTGCTCGACACATGGCGTTCTGACCTGTGGTAGCTCTTATGTGCAGATCCCATGCTCAGACATGCTGGTGTGCAGTTTGGGTGTTTTTTGTTGAGTTTTAGATGTTCAGCTTATTGTTGTTTCAAGGGGAGAGATCTGGGGACATCTTTCACTCCACCATGTTTCTGACGTCACTCCAGACTTTAAAACAAAGGCTACAAAGAGACAAAAAAAGACCCAATAATCCCACTTCTTCAAAGGGACATGTGCATTCATATGTTCATGGCAGCATTATTTACAATAGCCAAGATATGGAGGCAACCTGATGTCCACTGGTGGATGAATGGACAAAGAAGAGGTGGTACATATATACAATAAAATATTGTTCAGTCATAAAAAGGAATGCAGTCTTGCCATCTGCAACAACATGCATAGACCTAGAGGGTATTGCTGAATGCAACAAGTTAGAGAAGGACAAATGTTATATAATTTCACTTGTATGTGGAAATTAGAGAACAGGATGAACAAACAAACAAATAAGCTCATAGATACAGAGAACATTTGTTCTCTCCAGATTGGGGAGTTGGAGGATGGATGAATGGGGGATGGGTGAAGGGGAGAGGGATGAAGAGGTAAAATTTGGTAGTTGCAAAAGAGTCATGGGGATGTAGAGTATAGCATGGGGAATATAGTAATATTGTAATAACTATATGATGTCAGATGGGTACTGGATTTATTGGCATGATCACTTCATACATAATATAAATGTCTAATCACTATGTTGTACAGCTGAAAATAATAAAATATTGTATGTTAACTGTAATTGAAAAAAAATAAAAAGAAAAGTAGAACACATTTGATTTTCTGAATATACAGGACATTTATACAAATTTTTTTAAAATATGAAGAGCCTTTCATTACTGTCTTCCATCTTGCAAGTTCCTTCCTCCCTCAGAGGCAGCCACTGTTGTTCATTTCTTATTTGTTCTTCTGGAGTTTCTTTGTACATATAAAAAATATGATTAGAGATCCTATTTTTGCCTTTAAAAATATAACTGTAGTATATTATACACACTATTTTATTTCTTGCCTTTTATTTTCCAAAGAAGCATGATTTTGAGGAAGATAAAGGAAAATACATAATGTGGACTCTTAGAAATAGGACAGGGTTGGTTTGGCTTCTAGCTCTGCTACTAAATTGCTCTATAACTTTGCAAAAGTCACTTATGGAATGGAATATTAAAATCCTACATTTTATCTACTATTATAAAATAGGATGGTTGTGTCTTTTTATTAAAATAACTTAAAATATTTGAAATAGATACATGAAATAGAAATGTTAAATAGTTACTGGATTTTTATATAGGCACGTTTAGTTAGATTAAGTAAGATTTAAATGGTCCATTGATGATATACAGGCAACTTCAAAGCAACACTTTTCTCTGGGCTGTTTAAAATAATTTGATACTAGGCCAAAACATAATATGCTTTCTGCCTTACCTTTTACGTAGGACTTGTAGGAAGAGTGGGGTGAGAGCTGGTGAGTGGGGAGATAATAGAGTTTGTGAGAGAGTATTTTGTTTGGCTGTAGACAAAAGTTGGGGATGTGTGGATCCAAAGGGGTGACTCTGCTCTGAAAAATAGGCGGGAGTTTATGACAGGGAAGTCGGTGCAGGTGGGTAAGGTTTTGGTGAGTGATGAAATTTAAAAACTAGATTCGTGAAGCAATATTGCTGCAGTCGAAAACTAAAAAATCAAACTGACCAGAGTGAAAAATAGTCCTAGTCTGGTTCTGCTGCCATATAGATGACTGGACTTTATTTTCAGGTTTATTTAACAGTCCATGTTACTTATTATATTTTTAAGACATAAAATGCTTTTATTCAATCTTACTAAAAAATACTCCATGAAAATAAAATCATCTATATCTTCTCTTTGATATACATTCATATATATTATAAGCACATACCTGCTACTTTGAGTTCTGCAGTGTTTTTTTTAATTTAATATTATCTATTCAGTTTTCAACATTATCTTCTTCCTTACAATATGCATTTGTTCTCTAGGGCTGCTGTAACATTACCACAAGTGAGTGGCTTAGCACAACAGAAATTTATTCTCTCACAGCTTTGGAGGTCAGAAGTACAAGATCAAGATCCAGGTGTCTCTGAAGGCTCTGAGGGAGAATACTTCCTCGCATCTTCCAGCCTCTTTCTTGTGCTCT
Organism: Macroglossus sobrinus; assembly: GCA_004027375.1. Classification (NCBI taxonomy): domain Eukaryota; kingdom Metazoa; phylum Chordata; class Mammalia; order Chiroptera; family Pteropodidae; genus Macroglossus; species Macroglossus sobrinus. Next base: position 26,987 of record PVKZ01000415.1, on the reverse strand, counting down.
AGGTATTCTTTGGCTTGTAGCAGTATAATTCCAATCTCTGCCTCCATCTTCACTTGGCCTTTTCTGTGTTTCTATGTCTTCTTTTTTGTCTTTTTTGTTCAATTCTTATTTATTATTTGTTCTTCCCTTGTCTTTGAATTTAGGACTCACTCTAATCCAGAATGATCTCATCTTAAGATTCTTAATTATATCTGAAAAAGCTCTTATTCCAAATAAGGTGACAGTATGAGGTTCTGAGTGGACATATCTTTTGTGGGCCACAATTCAACTCACTACTCCCTATTTGTAGCCATGACAGTATTCCTTCTTATTAACATGTTATCCAATTTAGTTCCTTCTAACTTTTTGCTATTATGAATAACAGCTCTAAACAGATTGCATATGAAAATGCCATAAAACAGTACTATTATTTTCCTTGTGGGTTATTTCCTTGGGTTAGTTTTCCAAAATAGAATTCACAACATCAATGGTGAGAACAGTTTTCTAGCTCTTTGAACATCTTGCCAGGGTATGGTCCAGAAAGACTGTTTCACTTTGCAATACTATAGCAATATGTGAAATGAGAGAGAGAGAGAGAGAGAGAGAGAGAGCGAGCGAGAGAGAGAGAGAGAGAGAGAGAGAGAATATGAATATGAATAAATTCAGCCAATTATTTCAGTGAACCAACAAGAGGGAAATATACAAGTGAAGAATTAATTATATGCAGAATACTAAGCCCTCAGAAGATAATGACCTGACTGCTTTATCTTTCCTGTGGTGCCCCTTTATTCCACACAGATCTTTAGGTGCATTTTTTTAGGGACTGGAAGCTGAAGAAAGTGGTTATCTAATCCATAACAGTCTTAGATTCAGTGAGGGTAAGGGCTTACGCGCCAGCTTCTGGTTCACTTGAGCTCATTTGTGAAGGACATGAGTTTTTTCTTAGTTCTTCAACCTCAGTGCTCTCTGCATTTTGCTTGTCTGTTCTTGACTCTATGTGCCCACTGTTTCATCTTTCTGCTGAGTTCGTTGTGACTGATGTTAACCTAAAGGGCTGTCCCCTCCCAAGGGAGGTGAGTTTCATAGGGAATAAAAGCTAAAGCTATGCAGATAATGAAATGCTCTGAAAGGTGCCATTTCTGGCATCAACTGGTTGAGAGGAGTGGGAGCAGGGGAAGAATCAAGGCCAGTGGGAAAACGCTTCCTTCCCAAATTTAAAACAAAACAACGCAGACTCTCCAATGTTGGTTTTGGAAGGAGACTTGAATGGGAGAAAGGCCACCTGCATTTGGTGGCTCTGGATTTATCCTGAGATTCACCTTTTCTTTGGTGGTCTCTTGATGATTACAACTGCCACAAGCATGCAGATATCAAAGAGAGAATCACTTTATCTGTGATTACTGTGGCCAAACATGCCCACTCTTCTCTTAGTGTCCTGTAGCATATGAGAAACAAGCTTGGAATAGTAATATTTATACGTGTGTCCTTAAGGCTAGGGGATAAACAAAATTAAACAAATATGGTGAGTATCTACATCAAGATAATCTGTTTATAAAATGTAGTTTGCTCTTTGTAATTAATTCCCAGGCTCACCCCGCCAGTAGGGGTGCCTGGAAATGACAGACTTTTCTTACATCTCTTCTTCCCGGCTCCCAGTCTCCCTCCACATGGTCAGCTTCATCTTTAACACTGATCCCCTGGTGTACCAACCTAAACATTTGGACTCTCAAAGTCTGAGCTAAGAAAACAAGGACAAGTCCTTTCTATCTAAGTCTTGCCCTCTCAGTTCCAGTTTACAGGTAATGATTAAACTTTTGAGCTCAGCCTCTGTGTCAGACTCTGGGTGCAAACTCCAGCTCTGTCTCTTACCAGTCGTGTGATCAAGTTAACGTTTCTAAGTCTCAGATTCTTCATCTGTAAAATAGGGATAATAAAAATTTTATTTTCAGAGATTTGTTATGAAGAGCAAACTATGTGTTTGGCTTATAGAAAGTACTCAGTGTCAAGAAATACTGTATAAATAATAAGTATGTAAATATCATGAAGACAGCTATTCTCCTGGGTGACTGATAGAAATTATTTTACATCCTACTCAAATGGGCATGGCTCAACTTTTTAGGCTGTCACTATAATTAATATATTTGAGAATGTGACCCCACAGCAAAAAAAATTCACGTAAGAAGAAGTATACTCACATATGGTAACTGGAATATGGTGAAGTAAAGTCTTTACAAGGCCTAAATCACACTGTATGAGAAGTTGCTTTCTCATAAAGAGCCTGAATTTGACTTCGGTTTCTCCACCTGCAAAAAGGGTACTGTATTAGGTTTCTTCAGAAAAATAGAACATATATATATATATATATATATATATATATATATATATATATATATATATATATATATATATATATATATATATTAGTTCCAGTGTCTGACAGGAGGGAAATATACAACAAGTGAAGTATTACCTATAGAATACCAAGGCCTCAGAGAGAAGATAATAACCAGGCCACCTTATCTTTCCTACCGTGCCACACTATCCCATACAGATTTTTTTTGTGTGTGATTATATAAAACTATTATTTTAGTTGACATAAATATTTATTGTAAATATAATAAATAATTATTTATCGTAAAGAATTGGCTCACATGATTACGGAGGCTGAGGAGTCCTAAGATTTGTAGTCAGCAAGCTGGACACACAGGAGAGCTGATGGGTAAGTTCCAGTTCAAGGGCAGGAGAACACCAGTGTCCCATCTGAACAGTCAGGCAGGTCAGGCAGGCCGCATGTCCTTCTTACTCAGTTTTTTTGTTCTGTTCAAGTCTTCGTTTGGTTGGATGAAACCCACCCACATTGAGAAGGCAATCTGCTTTACTTGTTTCTACTGATTCAAATGGTAATTTCATCCAGAAACCCCTTCACAGACACACCCCAGAATAATGTTTGACCAAATGTCTGGGCATTCCATGGCCCAGAAAAGTTGACACATAAAATTTGGGTCTAAAAAAGTATGTCCTTCCTTCTTGCTAAACTTCTGCTCAGGAAGAAAGGCATGAATGGAGGTGGGGTGGGGGAAGTTATCAGTGAGATCCGGTTTGCCACAAGTCAAATGATTATAAGGCAGAGGACTTCAAAAAGAAGTAAATATTTTTGAATTCCAAAGACTCCTAGGCCTCTGTCTTAATCTGCTCAGACTGCCATAACAAAATACTACATACTGGGTGGCTTAAACAGCAGAAATCAATTTTATGACAGTTCTGGAGGCTAGAAGTCCAAGAATAAGGTTCAGCAGGGTCAGTTTATGGTGAAGCCTCTCTTCCTGGGTTATGGATGGCTACCTTCTCTCTGTGTCCTCTCTGTGCATGTGTACACCTAGTGTCTCTTCCTTCCTCTTCTTATAGGACACCAGTCCTATTGGATTTGGTCTCATTCTCATGACCTCATAACCTAATTACTTCCCTAAAGGCCCTGTTTCCAAATTGGGGGTTAGGATTTCAACATAAATTTGTGGGGGAGAATATGTTTTAGTCCATAACAGCTGCCCTTCTTTTTATCTCCCAGGAATCAAAACATGCTGGAGCCTTTACAGTGTAGTCATAGCTCTCCACAGCCCTAAACCCAATAAAGGGAAGGAGGATGAGGTTCAAAGGACATCATTATAGTGCAAGGCAATTGAATGCCATCATCCCAAGACATTAAGAACCTGTTCATAACGTATTCGTTGGTTCACAAAGAGAACTTAAAAAAATCAATTTGTTCAGCAATGTTTATTGAACATCTTTGATGCACTTGGCTCTGGGGAGAGCACAGAGCTGAATATCACAACCTCTCTTTCGAGGTGTTCCAATTCTGTGGGAATATTTAAGCGCGTGCTCTCTCTCTCTCTCTCTCTCTCTCTCTCTCTCTCTCTCTCTCTCTCTCTCTCTGTCTCTCTGTCTCTCTGTCTCTCTGTCTCTGTCTCTCTCACAGAGTGGAGGAGTGCTCTTTCATAATAGCATTCTCCCGCGCAGGCTGGCGGGGAGCTCAACTGCGAGTTTGCAGTGAGCCTGGTGCCCAGGACGCCCACAAGAGAGGCCTGGTGGGACGGCGGCAGTGCCTGGAGAGCTGAGCCGCGGGGAGCGGGTAGGGTGGTGCGGGCAGGGAGGAGCAATTGTGACCTGCCCGAGTCCCTCCCCTTTCCTGGCACTGTGATGCTGCAGGGCAGCTGCAGGCCCAGCATGTCTGTGGCTGGCCCCCTCCCGCCCAGTGTGTCACAACAGCGGAGGCGGCTGGATCTGGAGCAGCTGGGGTGGGCAGGCCCAGCTGGGAGGCGAGCGGGCGAACAGAGCAGCCGCGATGGTGAGCCTGCCAGGGTTGGGGGTTCCGGGCCGGGACCTGTGCCAGCGCAGGGGCAGAGGCCCGGCGCCCCGCCGGGAGCCGCGTGTGCGTGGGGCGAACGCATCGGTGGCATCGGACCCCCAGAGCTCGAAGTCTCCCGGGGCTGTCAGTTCAGGGCGGTGGTGGTGGGATGGCGGTGGGGTGGTGGTCCGCACTCTCGGGAGGAGAACCCCTAAGGCCAGTACCCTTGATCATGAAGGGCAAGTGCAGACGTGGGGCAGGCAGCCCTTCGGAGAGACCGAATGGAGATACGCGCGAGCAGGTGAGGGGAGGGAGGACGTGGGAAGCCCGGCGCAGGCAAGGGATGCTTCTGGGGGAACCTCAACCAGGCAGCTCGGGGACCAGAATGCGGGGTAGAGGTCGGTTCAGGGGCTCACGATGGCCGGGCCGGCTGGCGGCTGGCGGAGTGGGCTCAGTTAGGTCTCCAGACCCAAGCACAGGTGTCAGTCAGTGTACCAGCTGAGACAGGGGACTTAGGGAGTCACAGTCTTGGTACGTCCCTTCCCCAGGCCATCTGACTTGGGTTTGAGGCACTTGACAACCCGAGCGCGCTTAGCTCTCAGGCACCTGGCCCCCGCGCCAAGTCCCCAGTTTTTCCAGAGGTCAAAGTCAGAAGGACTCTGGCACAGGGAAGTCTCTCTCCGGCAGGCCATGGGGCCTCGGACTCCGCGACTGTTTTGTTTCCTACCCTGGCTTGGTGGGCTCAGCGGCGCCAGCCCCTGTCCCCCACCACGGTGTCTATCTCCTTCCGCAGACACGGGTCTTACTGGTTGGTGGGGGGAGGCCTCTTCACACCCCTAGTTCCACCTTGAGAATATCTCCCCTCCCCCGGGCACCCGGAGTGAGTAACAGTGGCCTTCAGTCCGCTTCTGTGACATTCTGGAAACCCAGAGTCTCCGGGTCCAGAGCCCTGGCACTTCAGTGGTGGGGGAGGCGGGTCGGAAAGGTTAAGTGGGGGAGGGGGGCAGAATAAGCATGTCTCACAGGGCAAGGTTAGGTTCTCTGGGCATCTTAATCTAGGTATCAGTGACCGAGCAGGCCAGGGGAGAAACCCCCCCTCCCCGCACCTCTCCTCACCTGGCCTCTGCCTATTGTGGACAGTTGCCCAGGGCCTCTGGCTCTGGCCTCAGCTGTGCTGTTTCTAGCTCCGAGGCTTTCCAGCACCCTCCCTTTTCCTGCTCCCAGACACACTTGGGAGTTTAAGAGCTTGAAGGGTATTTGGGAGAGTGGCCAGAGGAATCTACTTTTGCCTGAGGTCCCTTGTGGGGGTCATAGAAGAAGCCCAGAACTGGGAGTTCAGAATTTTGGCTCCTGGCTTTGCAGCTAGCTGTGTGACTTTAAGACGGTTACTTAACCTCTCTGGACTGTTTTTGATCACCTACAAAATGAAGAGAGGTTATGGCTTAAACTTTCAAGGCTCCACCTAGCTTTCCTTTTAAACTTTTTATTATAGAGAATTTTAAACATATACAAAAGGACAGAGCATGGGAATCCCTGTATATGCTCATCCAGTTTCCATAATTATCTACTTATGAGGAGTCTTGCTTAATTTATTTCCCTTTCCCTCTCTCCCATTATTTTGAAGCAAATCCTGTGCAGCATGCTCAAGATTTCATATTTAGCATTTATAATACCTAGCATTAGCTTTATAATCTTCAAAGTGCCTTCTCTCACCCATTTTAATTTTCACCTGAACGTCATAGCAATTCTCAGAGAGGAGCCTAAAGGAGGCTTACAGAAGAGCCAAGGATCGTAAGCTAGCCTTCTGAGCAAATGTTAGTATGTATTCAATAGGCAAGTTTCTGAAAATACCTAAAAAATAAAGAAATTAAGCAATAAAACTTCACTTTAACTGTGCTAAAGAATTGGGATGTTTAACTGAAGACCTATGGTGGAATATTTTGAAAAGAGACTATCTTTTATTTACTTTGAAACATTGAATTTTGTATAGCAAGTTCTATTTAGAATATTTAGAATGGGCAGCATTGTCTTGATGGGAAAACATTTTTTATTGACCATTTCCCACTCACAGACCCTCCTTTTAAAAATCTCTTGACTCATTCCTGAAAGACTGAGACATCTATAAACCTCGGCCAAAAGAATCCCTCCCTTGCAAAAAGAACTACTTTCCCCGACAGGTCAAGTTTCAGGCATCCATCTTCCATGCTCTCCTTCTCTCATGGAGGTTGTGGGAGGGGAGGTGGAGGCTGCCTCTTTGTTAAGGAGAGATAGAATCAGCATTTCTATAGTTTCTGGTAAGGAATTTATAACTGCTCTATAACTGAGCATTCCCATCTGCTCCCAGTGTCCTTCCAGAAGCAGTTCTCTTGGGAACAGCAGCTCTGACACCTGTTTTTGGGAAGTGGTGTGGAGAATCCCGGCCAGGTGCCCCAAGCCAAGCCTGTGTTCATGACACCAAGGTTCCGAGAAAGTACCTGTAGTTGAAGGGAGATGAGAACGCCTGCAGCAAAGCCTCCTCAACGGCACTCCTTCTGTGCTGGGGAGCACAGCTGAGCTGGGATGGGGATAGGCATCAGATGGAAACAAAGAGCCTGTCTCCTGCTCAGAAGGGTGGTTAGAGGGCACGGTGTTCTGGTGGCAGGGGGAACACTGCTTCTGCGTTTGTTGTTCTCTACAAACTGCCCCTGTGTAGGCAGGCATGGCTGGGCTCTGCAGAGTCTGTACCTCAGAGCACTGTCTGTGGTTCCCAGGGGGCTACAGGTCATTGCTGCATCTTTCCTTCCCATCGTTCAGTGCAGCTTCCTACAGAGGTTGCTGGGTCCATGCCTCTGAGCAGCAGAGGGGCCCCGATGAGCAGAGCTCCCCCAAGCTGTGGCTGGGGCAAAGATGCTGAGTAAATGAGGAGGTACTGGTGAGTTTTCATGGGAAGCTTCCAGGCACAGATCAGGCCCAGGCAGAGCTAAAGGGTTAATGCTCTTTCAGAGGGGATTCCTGAGTGACTTTGAAAGCGCGATGAAAATTTAAAAATAATTTTTGAGGAGAAAGTAAGCTGGTGAACACAGAACCAGTGATAGGGGGCAAGTGGAACGATGTGGCACTCTTGGAGGGACGAAGTGGACCAACTGCTCCTTTTTTCTTTGGCCACCAAGGAACTGGCAGTGTCATCTGCAGCCTTGACATTCCCGTCTCAGTGTTTTCCTGTTAAGATTTCTCCCAGATAATGAGCTGTGGAAGAGAATGAGAAAACAGAGCGGGCACTGTGTGTATCGGATTAAAACTCCTTAACTATCTCCTGTACTCGCTCCCAATGTCAGCTAAAGCTCATGGGCCTTTGGACACCACAGGGTCTCCTGCTGGGAGTCTACTTTCCTAAAGTCAGTCTTGTGTCATCCCTCCCGCTTCCCTAACTGCAGTGCCTATAATCTGAGCCTCTCTCCTGAGCCACCTTCACTCACTGATGTGCATTTAGGTCAGCTCTTTGTTCTTGCTGTTTTTAGTTTGCTATCTATTCTTTGTCCTGAGTAATTCCAAATATATTCTAATTGAAGGGCTTTGAGCAGAGATAATTTGGACAATCTTTCATGAGTCACATTTGTTCTTACTTCAATGATCCCTTTATAACCCTGTTTGATCTATGTTTTACTTGCCATCTCTGACCTAGATCCTAAAGTATAGGTGATTTATTATCCAAGTCTCACAACTAGAAATAATTTGGTATAATAACATGCTTCCTGAAACTCACCATGTGACATTTGACCATGCAGGTGGTTAGGGGTATGTGGACCGGTATCAGGTTTTCATGTGGCATACACTGCTGGCTTGTGTTGGTTTCTTTCCTAGATAATATGTCAATTTTACTGTTATTCGATACTTTAAAATGATTATCAAAGCTATAAAGCTAGAAATCCTCTTTCTACAAAGGATTGTGATTAGCTATTCATAGTCTGAGAGGAAAGCAAAAGGAAATCTTTCCTTTTGCTTTATTAAAATAGAAATCATATAAGGAAAGGTTTCTTGCTGTGGAATTGTAAAAGGGCTATAAAGTCATAGAATTTCTTCTTTTGACATTCTATGAAACATAGGCTCCTCTTGCCGTGGAGGATGGTCATAGGTGGCACATATATCCCATCTGTTCTACCCTTCATGCATCTATGCCTCAGACAAACGGAGCCATTTGTGGAACCTGCCCTAAATTCTCCTGCCTCTTGTTTACACTGTTCCTAATTCCAACTAAAATGGGCATGTTGGCATGTCTAAATTCCTCAAGGTCTCTACAAATATTTCTCATTCAAGAATCCAAGCCAGAAGTTGTTTTCTCCTCTTTTGAACTTCATTGCCTCTTAGGCACTGGCCATTCTCCTTCTCCTTAAGTAGACTGTAAGCCCCATTAGGACAAGGTTTTCATTCTAATTATTTATCTATTTATTGAGCACCTGTTGCATTCAAGCGCTGTGCTCAACGCTAGGGATTCGGTTAGTAAAAAAGTCTTCCTTGCCCTCACAGAGCTTACTCCCTCTACTAGGGAAATCAGAAAATTGAGTAAGCAACTATAAAATGGTGTGATGAATGCAATGATAGGAAAGAAAGGGATTATGGGAGCACATAGTAGGGGCTCTATGCTGGTTTGTGTTTTTCCATACTCCTTGTGGAAATGACTTTTAACGAGAGACTTGAAGGATGTAAGAATTAGTTCAGTACCTTTCATTGCCTTCTTGCACATAGTAGCATAATAAGTATTTATTGTAGGAGTGACGGAGTAGGTATATTTCCCAGCACTAGGTCTGTGGGAGGGTTGTCACAATATTCTTGAGGAAAAGAACTTCTCTATTCTCTCCATCACCTCACAGGGTCCCAGGAGCATAGAACTGAGCTGAGCCCAACAAGCCCAGATTCAAAATAGAACTGAGAGAGAGAGTGAGAGAAAGAAATGATGTGAGAGAGAAAGTATGAGCTCTGATTGGCTAGAGAAGGGAATCTGAAATATGAGCAAATGTATGACTTAATATCCTCTGCTGGGTCAACTTACTACCCCTCTCCCGGCCCGCTGCCCCTGCTCCCCCTCCACGCCCAGGGAAACAGATTTCTGGTTCTATTAGAGAAGGATGATGTATTTTCTTTTCTTTTCTTTTTTTTGTTAACGTCTACAGCACCTGGTCTTCCTAGGTGGTCTCCCATCCAAGTACTAACCAGGCCCGACCCTGCTTAGCTTCCGAGATCAGACAGGCTGTAGAATGGATGATGTATTTTCAAAAAGGCTGCTACTAAGAACCATTCTCAGTTTCTCTCCTTTTTGGAACTTTTTCTGTTTGGAGTTTTCTCATACGAGCTTGGCCTTATGACACTATCAGGCTCGCGTTGGTATAGGTGTGAGCACAGCCCAGGGCCCCGGGAGTTCAGAGTGCAGGTGAGGCAGGAAGGTGTGTGGTGTAAAGGGAAGAGCTTGTGCCAAGGCCAGAAGACCTGGATTCAAGTCTGGGCTCTTTTGCTACAGCACTATGAAATCTTGAATCTATCTTTTTACTCTTCTGAGCCTCAGCTTCTTCATCTGTAAAATGATGAGGAGTCATATTTGGAGTCATATCAGGTACGCTGACCATTCTGATCTAACACAACATCCCTGTTTACAACAGATGGATGACTTTCTGTGGGCATGCAGGCTGGCCTTTCAAGGCCACCAGCCCTGGTCAGCTCTGTGCTCACCTCTGTGGAACTCTCAGGCAGGAGGATGGCGATGGTGATGAGGCAGTGATTAGAGAGGGCTAGCCCATTACCTTAGCTGGAGGATCTCCATGGAGGAGCTTTGGACTGTTCCTTGTTCCCCTACTGGGAGCAGGTGCAGAAGGTGTGTCACTTGGTAATACTGAACAGGTGCTCCAATCTTAGTGCTCCATGTGGACTCATGTAACTTGTAATGTCACTTGTGATTTCTTGGCATGACTTTAAAATTCTTGTTTGCCCTGACAAATTAGGCTCTTAGTAAATGTTAGTTGGATAAATGACTAATAAGTAAAATGGGACAGGAAGAGCCTAGGCCCTTCAGGGTAATTTTGGGGAGTAGAGTTCTTACTCTTGCTCTTTTTCTATTTCCCTTATATTTTTTTTGTATGAAAGATTTCAAACCTTCAGAAAAATATGGTACTATAATGCCACTCATATATCTGCCAATCTAGATTTAATAATAATAATTTTCTGCCATATTTACTTGCTGTGTTGAAGTATTTTAAAGTAAAATACAGATATCATGACAATTTACCCCAAACACTTCAAAAACAATTCTAAAAAATAAGAACATTTTTATACTTAACTGTGCTTTCATTATCATGCTTAACAAAATTAATCAATTTCTTTATTTGTTTCCCAAATATTGCACTTTATTCAAAGCAGAATTCAGTCAAAGTTCACGTACATGTGGATGTCACACTTCATAAGTTTCTTTTTATATTACCTTCATTTTTCATGAATTAAAAAGATTGGATCAATTGCCTTATAGAATGTTCCACCTTCTGGGTTTATTTTTTATTTCTTTCAAATGATGTCACTTAACATTGATCCCTTTTTTTTTCCTAAAAAGTGGAAGCTAAATCTAAAGGGTTTAATAGATTCAGGACTGAGTATTTTGGACAAGAATTCCTTATGGGCAGTATTATGTATGTCATATTATATCACATCAAAAGGTCCTTAATGTTTGGTTTTCTCACTATTAATTTTGCTAAGCTTGGTCCCAGTGTTAGGCTGGTAACCACTGTAGTTACTTTTCCCCCTGGGGACCTGTAAGTAACAGTGATTCTTTGCGCTATGTAAATATTCAGTTCACCATCGACCTTTCACTTAATGGTGTTGGCATCCTTGTTGAAATCAATTATGTAATTAGAAACCAGAATATGGCAATATTTATTAATATATCATTTCTTCTACATTGATTAGTGACACTTCTGTTAAAAAAAAGAGCTTTCCCTCATTAACAGGGCTGTTTGGTTGGTGACAAATGAGTTTTATTTCTGGGGGTTTTCTTTTTTAACAACATTAAGGACTTGCTGATTTTTATGTATACATATTGTTTCAATTGGGTGCCATTAGTCTTTTTTTTTGATGCTCACTATGTCTTATTTTTGGCAGTGGGGGGTGGGGGCGTGTCTTCAAGTTGGTTTCTGAGATCTTTCAACATCATCCCAGCCTGTGTTAGTGCCTGTGCTTTTGGGGCGCATAGTATACATTCTTTGCTCTAGTCCTGATTCCAGTTAGTGGGGATGGTATTTAGAGACAATCCTTTCCCCTTGATCGATATGGCCACTTTTGGCTTTTGGAAGCATCTGTGAACCTATCAGTTATTTCCGAGTCTATCTTTTTTCTTCAATTATTCTTGTGAATTAGTTTTCCAGGGAAGATAGCACTTCCTAAGGTGTGTGTGTGTGTGTGTGTGTGTGTGTGTGTGTGTGAGAGAGAGAGAGAGAGAGAGAGAGAGAGAGAGAGAGAGAGAGAGAGGAGGGAATGAGGGATTGAGAGACTTTGTCAGTGGCAACTGGCATATTTATCAGTGTGAGACTAAAGGGCTTATCAAAAGAGGTTAAAAACATTGATATCACCATGTTAGTGGTTTTCTGGTCTTTAGAGACAATCCTTTCCCCTTGATCCTTTAATCTTCCTCCTATAACTTTTGAGCTTTCTGAAATATCCCTGCATCCTTACTAAAAAGGCCTAGAGTGTTTCAGAAGAGAGGGCTGACTGGAGACTAAGTAGTTCCACAGGTGGGCCTGGAGAGTGGTTGGTGTGTGGTGTTGATGAGCGGGACAAGGCTCAGAAGGCTGAGGGTCGGGGACACAGAGGATGTGGTCACTTAGAAGGATGATATGTAGGATCAGGCTTCTCTTATGCCTTTCTAATGTCCTGTCAACTTTAGATACCTCTTTAGGAAGCCACGGCTGTGTGCTCGATGTGAAGACGTGGTCTAGTTGGTAACATGCTGGTTGTGGGCGGTTCCTGGGTAAGGGCCCTGCTGTTCTTAGGCTTGAATTGAGTCCTAAGGTGAAGATAGAAAATAGATCTCACAATAAAGGTGAGTGGGATGGGGACCTGAGGTCTCTAACTTTCCACACATGCCTCTCTAAGGTGGAGAATAAAAAGTTACAAGGTAGTACAATGAAATTGATAATGGTAAAGTTGGCAACAATAATCATGGTTAACTTATTATTTTCAGATGAGGAGAGGTTAAGTAACTCAGCCAAGTCACATAGCAGAGCAAGTAAGTTGAGAAGACAGGATTCAAACCCAGGGTTTGGGCAACTTTGTGAACATATCCTTTCCCTGGCCACCAGGGTCATGGAAATACAGCCGGGTTGTATTCTCAGCTTGGATGTGTTATCTACTGGCTGCTGTGAACATCTATACTCTAATCTTCTCCAAAGGCAAGAGCGCAATGACAGGTGTAGTGTTGGTGCTCAGTTGTAAAACTGGACCGAGAAGCAATGAGTTCTGATACCTGTGACCCTTACTTAGGGTGGTCATCTTGCTCCCATGTCCAGAGAACTTTCAAGTTCCCAGGAGTCCCATACTCCAACATGTACTCAATGCGTTTCCATGTGCTGCTATGTGCTCTGGAGGCTCTGTATTTGGCTTGGGTTACCCAGAGCTGGAAAATTCCAGATTGGGTCATGGATAAGAATAGAAACCCACAGACCAGGCACATGCTTCCTGGCTGGGCTCTGGTGGGCCTCCTGGGCAAAGAGCCACCTTGTACTGGCCACTCCTTCCCCACATGTGGGGTGTCATAGGAGAGATGAGGACATCTTCCCAGTAAAAACTCACTGTTGGTTTCTATTCACACACACTCGAATACACACACACACACACACACACACACACACACACACACACACACATGCATGCACACGCACATGCGCACACACACACCCCTCCCCATCCTAAGCTGTTAGTACTAGGACCAATCAGGTAATTGTGGCTTCCCACCAAAGTAACAGAGAGATAAGGACACTCTAAAGGTCAGTTTTACTTAACACTTGGCCTGACTGGGAAAGGGAGCAGGTTATGGTGGCTATAAAGAAATCTTCCAACTTCTCAGAGTTCAGGAAGAGCCTGATTTATATGATCCCAACTCTCCCTTGCTGATGTACCAATCTTTTCTTATTCTTATATTTGTAACAGAACACTAATTATACCCATGATATTGACCCTGGAAAGCAACCTTTAGAGCAAACCACAAAGTGGTGGTTCTTCTTCAGAGCTGAGTCTCGGTCTAGATGCAATAGTACTTAAACATGAGACCTCAGACCTAGTCCTTGAATGGCCTGGCAAGAGGGATGGATATCTTGTGAGATGAATGCCGAGAAGCAAGTCCTTGCATGGGGGATACAGGACAAAGACAGGGTGTTGTTCTAGGACTCTCTGACTGTGATTCTGTACTCTCCCCACAGAGGGAATGCATATCGGTCCACGTGGGTCAAGCGGGAGTTCAGATTGGAAATGCCTGCTGGGAACTCTTCTGCCTAGAACATGGCATTCAGGCAGATGGCACCTTTAGTACCCAGGCCAGCAAGATCAATGATGATGACTCCTTCACCACCTTTTTCAGTGAGACCGGCAACGGGAAGCATGTGCCCCGGGCTGTCATGGTAGATCTGGAACCCACTGTAGTAGGTGAGTAAGAGCTAGGACCCTCTCCACAGAAAACAACCTGAAAATGAGAGGTTTTGTCCACGATGCTAAGGAAATAGAACCTCTACCTGGAAGGTGGGGATGACTCAGCTAAAGCCTTTATACCTCTCATGACTTCTGTCAGTTCCTTGAATTCTCCACAATCTTGGGGAATTTCACAATAGGAACCTGGAATCTCTGCTCTCCCGTCATGTTTCTAAACTGTGCAAAACAAAATGCCCTCTAGTTAAACACCCTAAACCTGTGGAGACAGACCAAAATTGTCAAGATTGTTTACTAAATACTAAGGGCAAAAAATGCAAATAATTTTAGAAATGTAAAGAAGCCCCCAAATAATCAATTTCTCAACGAATATGTTTCTGCTTCCATAATAATTGCAGTCTGTTCTTATGGGTCTCATATAACCTTGCAGTGTCTGGCACATAAAATAGATAATAGTAGGCATATTCTCTTACAGCCAGAAGTGGTTGTAGTCCTAGAATGAACCTCATTTGGATCTTATAAAGCAGGAATTCTGACTTGTATCTGGGCAAGATTCTTGTTCCTTCACCTCTCTCTGTAAGTCCCCCCTACCCCGCTTTCCTGGGTCTGACTCCTGGGTCAGCCCTCAGTTCAACATCAGGATTTCCTCAGCTTCAAGACTGGTTCAACAGGCAAGGGGGTGAGAAGTTTTACAGAGATGACTGGGCAAATGTCTGTAAGGCCCAGACACTAATTCCCAGGTGTAGCAGACTCCAGGTACTTTAGCACCTGGGTACTTTGTGCAAATACGAAATATGCAAATTCCCAGGCCACCGTGCAAGTGGGTACTTTCCCTGGTGGAGTAAGAGTTCCCTGAAGGGAAGAGGAGGTGAATTTGGAGGCTGGTACATTTGGTCTGCTTTGTGTCCCTTTTGCGTGGGCCCTTAGAGGTGAGCAGAATCTCCTTGACAGCATCTTTAGGCTTTGCTCTTCTAGAACTTGGAACATAGCTTTGTTTCAAAGTCATTCTAAGATATCTCTCATGCCTGACATATTTCCTAATTTTAATAATTTACCACTTTGAGGTAGAGGTTTGGTGAGAGGATTGTTCCTAGGAGAGCCTAGGAACTGGGCAGATCACCCTGAATCTCTCTCTGTGTCCCTAGAACATTTTAATGTGAAAATTTAATGCAAATGAAATTGGGTTAAATTTGGGGATAACTTTATAACATGAAATAAAAAAAAATAAAAGGAAAGCTTTGAGGGATTAAGGTGGAAAGAAGGAAGGAATGGCAATTAGCTTTGGTGATTGGTGAGCTTTGTAAAAGTTTCAGCCAGGGGAGCAGCTGGCTTCTCATCACCTGCTTGAGTTATATGTTTCTGGTTCTTTTAT
Source organism: Macroglossus sobrinus (assembly GCA_004027375.1). Classification (NCBI taxonomy): domain Eukaryota; kingdom Metazoa; phylum Chordata; class Mammalia; order Chiroptera; family Pteropodidae; genus Macroglossus; species Macroglossus sobrinus. Next base: position 11,643 of record PVKZ01000415.1, on the reverse strand, counting down.
TGCCTATGTCACCTTGGAATTCTCTTAACTTTTTGCAGATTTGTTACAGGGTTGTCTGGCTTCACCTCAGTGGAGTTTTACAGATAGGGGAAGTGGAGACTCGGAAGGATGTTATATGGTATTTTAATGGGAAAGACCTGATGGCCTCCCTCTCTTGGTAGATGAAGTTCGAGCAGGAACCTACCGCCAGCTCTTCCATCCAGAGCAGCTGATCACAGGAAAGGAGGATGCAGCTAACAACTATGCCCGGGGCCACTACACGGTGGGCAAGGAGAGCATCGACCTGGTGCTTGACCGCATAAGGAAGCTGGTAAGTGTTACCAAAGGCAGAGATTGGTGAGTCAGGTTGAAGTGGACAGGCTTGGATTCATATCTCTCTGAGTAGGGTGTGTAGAGGCATGTGATTCCTGGCTATAGGACAGAGCTAAGATTTGATAATTTCTTTTTACGTTCTATAGGAAGAATCACAGGGATGGTACTCTTCCCTATACTCGGACATCATAGACTACCCTATAGGTTGATGCCCTGTTAATATTTATTGACCCTCTATGGTAGTGTCTGGGGGAAATTCCAGACATAAGGAAGCCTAAGCTCTTTGCTTGTTAGAAGCATAAGTTAGCAAAGTCTTGAACTTGGAAGAGAAGAAGTGATTGTTGATATATTTCAGCACTTAAAAATGCCATTGCAAATGTTAGTTAAATACATTCCTTAATTTAATCTCCTTAATAATGATATGAAGGAGGTTGCTTCCCTATAATTTACAGATGAAGAAATTGAGGGCCAGGGTGGTTCTATAACTTAGCCCAGGTCACACAGCTAAAAAGTTTCAGAGTTAGGATATGAACTAGGTTGTTTAGATTAGAAAGCTCTAGATGTGGTGTGGTCACTATCTACTTGAGCTCCCATTTCCTTATTTTTACAATGGAAAAGGTAGGACTTAATCAGAAATTCTTTACTTGAGAGCTAAGGATGCTAAATTTCTTATATGATCACTTTTTCAGTTTAGAAGAGAGTCAAAGGGGTCATCAGTTTTAAAGTTGAACCCAATAAGAAAGTTCTGTGACTATGAATTCTCTTCATTCTGATAGAAGATACCATCAAGTGCTTACTGCATGTCAAGTCCTTGCTCAGAATATTATGCTGTCTCATTTAATTATTATAATAAGCTTAATCCCAGTTTGTGTCCCACTTTTATTGTCCCACTTTAACCAAGAAGCAACAAAAGTTTGGAGAGGTTCAATAACTTGCTCAAGTTTTTACAATTGGGAAATGGCAAATTGATATTAAAACTCAGATCCTCTGAATCCATTTATATTTCTGAAACTAGTACCCTGAACCATCTTCCAAAGTTGGGCTGAGATGTGTAGGCCAGCAGTTTCTACGAAATCAAATGACAAATGTCAAATGACAAGTGGGTGAGGAGTTGGCTCTCAAGGGGCATAGTTGTTAGTTACTGTGATTCTAAAATCCTTATTTTTGATTTAACCAAGCCAATGGACTAGAACCTTTATGTATCTAGAGGCATGTTCATGTTTATATTGCCACCCTATATTTTAGCTAGTCCCCCCAAGATCAACTCCTTTTGTGTTTCCTTACTCCTTCAGGATGTTTTGATTTTATCCACATAAAAATGTGGAGTGGGGAAAGCAGAAAGGGTTGCCTGCCTTGGTCCCATGAGAGTATTCTCAGAAACTTCTCATATCCTACTCTTCCCAGACAGATGCCTGCTCTGGCTTGCAAGGCTTCCTGATCTTCCACAGTTTTGGTGGGGGCACTGGCTCTGGTTTCACTTCTCTGTTGATGGAACGCCTTTCCTTGGATTATGGCAAGAAGTCCAAGCTAGAATTTGCTATCTACCCAGCCCCCCAGGTCTCTACTGCAGTGGTTGAGCCCTATAACTCCATCCTGACCACCCATACCACACTGGAACATTCAGACTGTGCTTTTATGGTGGATAATGAAGCTATCTATGACATCTGCCGCAGGAACTTAGACATCGAGCGCCCCACCTATACCAACCTCAACCGCCTCATCAGCCAGATCGTGTCCTCCATCACTGCCTCTCTCCGCTTTGATGGGGCCCTCAATGTGGACCTCACTGAGTTCCAGACTAATCTGGTGCCCTACCCTCGCATCCACTTCCCACTGGTCACCTATGCACCCATCATATCTGCTGAGAAAGCCTATCACGAACAGCTCTCTGTTGCTGAAATAACCAGCTCCTGTTTTGAGCCCAACAGCCAGATGGTGAAGTGTGACCCGAGACATGGCAAGTACATGGCTTGCTGCATGCTCTACCGTGGTGACGTGGTACCCAAAGATGTGAATGTCGCTATTGCTGCCATCAAGACCAAGAGGACAATTCAGTTTGTAGACTGGTGTCCCACAGGCTTCAAGGTGAGAGCTGATGACTTAGGGAGGAAAATACATACTAGAGAAGCAGAGGGAGATTACCAAGGATGGGAGAGAAAGATGTGTAAACTCTAGGGCCTTGGACTGACATACAAGACCATGGGCTCTTCAGCTTTAATGGGATAATAGGGGAAGAGGGACTTAAGCCAAGTGTAACATTAATTTCATTTATTCATTCACTCACTCATTTATTCATTTATTTTAGGTAAGGAGGGGCTTTTATTTAAAAATATTAAAGAAGGGAAAGGGCACTATTGCAAAAGGGAGAAGGTTCTCATAGCTCCAACCCTAAGACCTGCAAACATTTCAAAAGTCAGGCAGAAAAGGAAATAGTCTAAAAAGAGTCTGTGTGGGTAAGTGGGATCAATAAGATGAATGAGCAGAGGTAGTAGTGATCTGACAATAGAGCGGAAAATGGAGTTAACCAAATTATTCAAGTTGCCAGAGAGGTGAAATTCTCTCCTCTCTACAAAAAGATGTGTTCTTTTCCCAATTTATTGTGAAAAATTAAACATTTACCTTGTAAGCCTTAATCAGTTTAGAGTAAGAATAAGAAATTTATTGGTTATATATGACTTTGAATCACTTATATTGTGAAGCTCTGACATTTTCCATTAAACAGGAGTAAACAGAAACCGAGAAAGCCTGTTGTAGATCAGGTATCCACGGCCTGGAAAGTGCCGCAAAGTGGACAGATACAGAATATCCAAGGAAGATCCCTGAATCTCAGGGCTAATTCAATGCTGAATGAAACCACCCTTCTGAGTTGCAATGTCAAGACATGCGGCTGGCTCTGTGCATACGAACTGCTTTATCGCTTTGTCCTGTGTTGCATGGTCTTTAATCAGATTCCACCATCAAAATACCCCCAGTCACGCCTTTAATAATTCAGAAGTTTACTAAGCACCAGATATGGTTGTACCAGTTGCTAGAGATAGAGATGTCTCAATTTTTCCCTGGTGGGACTTAACAAAAACAAGGCACCGTACGCCAGCCTCTTGGCTGACCTATTTGCCTAGCTGATCTGCTGAGTAAAGATGTGTAATATTCATCTCCACTGCTGTACTCTTAGCTGCATACATAATTTTTCCCCCTAGACTATGCCTATTTTTTATGGCCATTCTTATAAAAAGTTATTTTTTTCTCTTTCAAATGGGAACAAATAATAAAACATGCTAATGGGAAAGGAAATAGAAAAAAAGGTAGAAAAAAGTGAGTTGTGAGGGTGGTGGGGAAATAAAAAGGAGATACTCCTTCATTCTCTCTTCTTTATTTTAAGCTGAAGCTCTGGGGTTATGTCCAGAAAGATAAGGTAGTGCCAGCATTTTGAGCTGCTTTTTAGAAAATGACATGCTGTTGGGGCGAATGTTGCTGAAATTCCTCCTCTTTTACCCTCCCCAAGGGTTTTTGCCTCCACTTGACTTAGGTCAAGAGATACTATTGTTTAAAAGAGAGGAGAGTCGACTCCAGGTACAAAGGTTTTGCTGGTCAGGGCTGGATCTAGAAAAATGCGTAATGTGGCAGAGTTTATATTTATTGCCCTTCCCCTTCTCATTTTTGGTTCTTTGCCCCTGTCTCACTAAGACACAACTTTTGTCTAAGAGGAATGATCGACCTTTGTGAATCTGTTTAATGGGTTAACTACCTTGGTAGCCTGCTGCCACTCCCACCTCTGCCTCTTAAGAGGACATGAATTTTAAGGCTGTAAATTTAATATATTGACAATTAAGACATAGTGGCCTGGGTAGGAGAGGTATTTTTGGACAGTACCATGGATCATAAATATTATCACAGCCTGTCACCTTAGACTTCTTCTAGTTTCCTACAGTTCATGGGGTTGGCTTTGGTTTGGGATATGTGTATAGGGAAAAGAAAGATTTCTAGTATAATAGCCTACCATCAGACTGGGTTGGATTAGCATGATGGATCCTGCCATGCAAACAGTATTGGGAAGTTGGTTTGTTCAGGCAAGAATTTTAGCTAAATTTCTTTTAATTAAAGTCCTAGCTTTTCTTCCAAGAAGCTCCACTGCTCAGAGACGTAGGTTCTGGTTAACACTAACACCATTGCCAGGGCTTTTGGTTCTATTCATTTATTGCTCTGGAATATCTCCATGACCTTTTAAACAGCTCTTCACTCTTGGCAGAGAAACTTCCCTAAATTTATTGACAGCATAACTAGGAGGAACTTCAGATGACCATTTTGGAAAGAATAAACTTTATGAGAACTTCAAGTCTAGAAATTAATTTGCTTCTAAAAGGAAACCCATTTCCCTTTTAGAGATAAACATATATTACACACTTTCTCCTTAATAATAATCTCATTCACTGCCCTCATTTGTCTACTTGAATCTCTCCACTAACATTTCTGTTACCAGCCCTGTTCTTCTTTTCTTGTCCAGTCTTTAGATTCCCTAATCCTTCCTCTTGGATTTGCCTATACCCAATCCCACTCAGTTTTATTTTCTCAGTACTCACTCTTCTCTACCTCCTGATTCCTTTTCTTCATCTCTAACCTTGCAGTCCCACTCCCATGCCTGCGACTCTATCTTGCTACCACACCATTTTATGAAGACGATCCATCTTGAGTTATCCTTTGGCTGCCCTGCATCTTGTTTTGTTTCTTCTCTTTCTCTGTTCCCCAGGTGGGCATCAACTACCAGCCACCCACGGTGGTGCCAGGGGGGGACCTGGCCAAAGTCCAGCGGGCTGTTTGCATGCTGAGCAACACCACGGCAATTGCGGAGGCCTGGGCCCGCCTAGACCACAAGTTTGACCTCATGTATGCCAAGCGGGCCTTTGTGCATTGGTATGTTGGAGAAGGAATGGAAGAAGGAGAATTTTCCGAGGCCAGGGAGGACCTGGCTGCTCTGGAGAAGGATTATGAAGAAGTGGGGACTGATTCATTTGAAGAAGAAAATGAAGGGGAGGAATTTTAAATATACGTGTTCCTCTTGGTTGTGTCTTTTTTCTTGTGCTGCTTCACTCCAAGAACATTTAACTATTCCAAGAATAATAGAATACACTACCAACACCAGACTGATTTCTGTCTTACATAGGAAGAGGGTATCTAGCACCAATACCTGTGGGTGACTGGGCTGAAAATAGATTCTGAGCTCTGTTAGATCATGGGTAAAAGCAGCTTTGTGTCACTAAAGAAAATTAAAGTCACCGTCTTTGGGTTAGGATGAAGCTGAGTTATACATGTGAGAAAGCCTAATCAGGATTTTAAATTCTAGATAAGACTGCTCCCCACACTCTCCTGCCTGAAATAGCCTGCTAGCTGGGGAATGGTAAAACACTAGGGGAAAGGAAAGATCTGGGGATTGGGAAGATTCTGGAAAGTAGTAGCATTGTTCTAAGAGCTGGAGAATTAATGAGAAACAAGAAACAGTTTTCTGTCTCTATAAACACATGAAGAAACGAGGGAGATGATTTTAGATAGCATTAAGTGATATGAAATGAATAGTAGGGCAAAAACACAGATGTGGGAAAAAGTTTGGAGGGCCTGAAAACAGAAAGGAGTTCAGTGTGGCTGGAGAATGGTGAGAGATGGAAGCAAGGCCCAAGAGCTGAGCAGAGGTCGGAGGGTACTCAGTCTTACAGACCTGGTAAAGAGTTTAGGCTTTTTCTAAGTGAAACACAGAAGCATTGGAAGGTTTTCTGTAAGATAATGACTGTAATTTATACTCATACATTCCTTTTCTCTACTCCTATTCCAGATCTCAAAATGCATATTCTTGTGAAGAACCTGAGGTTTAGAGAGTTTGTGTTAGAGACAGTAAGAGATGGACCTCAGTAGGGACCACCAATTCTATTCTGTGTCTACCACACACTGTTTCTACTCCTTAGTACTTGGGCAAAGTTCCAACAACTGCCTTGTAACATGACAGATGGAGGAGAAACAAAAATCTATGTCATTTACAAAAAGAGGACGATTTAATGCCTCTCTTTCCTGAAGTTGGCAGCTCTTGTAGGATTTTAGGAAAAATTAAGACTCTCTTATTAAACTACTAGTATGATATCCAGGGTTGTACCCATAGTAGGTCCCCATGCATTAAATGTGCACCTCATTAATGGTTAACTTTTTCTAAATATTTATATTAGATATTCTTTGGAAGCCCTGGGAAAAATAGAATAAAATGTTCTAAGGAAAGGAAGATTAGGCAAGAAGTGGTGCTAATCATTTCTAAAGTATCTCTTTTAGAGACCACACTTTCCTGTCCTTCTGTGAAGGAGATCGTGGTGCTAAAAAAGGAAGCCCAGATCAACTGTCCACTGTGACCTTGTTTGCCTGAGATCATTCCTGCACCAACTTCCATAGGTGTGTACATGGACGAATTTAGCTGTGTTAGAGGTTTCGGGTTAGGAGCTGTCAGCCTCATCTCAGAATGGGGCAGATTCCCTTTTGAAGAAATGAGAGACCTACCCTGGATTTCAGAAGCCTCAAATGACTTTCTGAGTATATAACTATGATATAATTAGGGAGAGAATAGCATATCCCTGAGGCCAGGGGTTAGGGCTAGGGTAAATCACTTATGGCGTGATTCTTTTCTCTAGATTTATAAACACAAATGGCAAATCACAGAAATGATGCCTGAGTGGTATGAGTAAAAGGGTTGGGCTGCAGGATGGATTGAGGGGTGGTATATAAGAGCCTGGGATGCATTTCCACCCCCCTGCACCTCAGTTTCTCCTCTTCTACTTTTCCTCATTTGGTTGAGTCCCTGTCTGGTTAAGGGGTTGGGTACCTCTAGTCTTGTTTAGCTTTTATGCCTCTGTTCATAAAGTTGGAGTGTTGAAGTTTAGAACTAGAGATAAGTGTCCCTAGAAAGAGGGTGAATAAGAAAATGGGTGATTACCATTCTCCAAGATAAGGCAGCTTCATAATTCTTTCTCTAGCATGGGATTGGCTAGAGGCTTTTTAAGACTTTAAGTTTGGCAGATGCTTGAGAAGGGAACTGTGCACCAGCCTTTGGAAGGTTGCTTGTTTAGCTCTTTGGTCTTTAGCCTGGATTATTCATTTTCTTGAATCCTACTGCTAGCTTTTAAGGACGCCTAAATAATTTCCACTTATAAAAAAAGTAATTTTTACTTTTTTATGCTTTACCTCAGAAATTAGAAAAGTCCATATTTAACATAATATCTAGTGAAGTCTGCATGGATATTCATAATTATCCCTCATTCCAACACTGGCAGTTCTGAGTACTGAATTCTTAACAAGAAGAATAGACCTCCAGTCTTTTGACAGCCATCAGCTTAGGTTACAAAATGAATCTACTGAGGGAGAAGTTAGTATGTTTATCTTCTCAAAACTCTTGCATCTATCAGCAATTTGATCAGGAGTTAACTTTTCTCAAACACAAAATTGCCACTAGCCCTACTATTCTGAATTTTTAAGGATCACTAGATCAACACCAGCGGAACTGCCTTTCCTGTCACCATGCAGATCTACTAAAGGGATTGAAAACTTTCCTCTTTGTGTTTTGAGTCTAAACTCTCTCTCTCTCTCTCTCTCTCTCTATCTCTCTCTCTCTCTCTCTCTCTCTCTCTCTCTGTCTCTCTCCACACACACACACCCCAAAACAAACAAACAAAAAACATCCTAGTTCTATAATTAGTTTTTTAAGGTCCTGGGACAAATGTATGATGTTGACTATCATTTTAGGGATGATAAAAGTGAGAGTGAGGGAGTCAAAAAGGGAAGATATCAATACTGATAGTAATTAAATTTTGTAGTGCTTAGAATATCTTTCTTTCCCTTATATAACAAAATCCCCAAGAATTCAGGTGAGTCCTCACTTATCCACATTTTTTTTTCACGAATATGCACAATGGAACTCCATATATGGTCTTCTATAAATTGTATTTGGGGCTTAGAAACTGAAGTCTAAAATGTAAGTCTGTTTGTTTGGCTCATGATTAATGAGAAAGCATGGTCTCTCAGGGCAGGTTCCATTATCTTGCAGTAAGGGGAAATAAAAGCACATAAAGCAATCTTCCTTAAAAATGCCAGTGCACAAATCATTAATAAAATATCAGCAAACAGAATCCATACCACATTAAGAAAATATAGCACAACAGGGACTTATTCCAGGAATTCAACCATGGTTCAATATTAGGAATTCCATCAGTCAGCATGTAATGGAGAAACACCAAGGCATTTTACTAAGGTCGAGAACATGGTAAAGGCAGAGAAGGCCTAGTGTTGCCACTACTATTTATACTTTATCTAACTGAATTGGATAAGAAAAAATAATTAGAAGAAGAATAATTAGAAATGAAGAAGTAAAACTATATTTATGAATGATATAATGATAGATTTGGAAAACCTTATGCAAGAAGATTAACTCAAAATTTTAGTAAGATAACAGGACATTAAATTAACTTCCAAAAATTAACAGTCTTTATTTTACAAACAAAATAACCAGTTAGGATATAGTGGCGGGGGGTGGCGGGGAAGCCTCCATTTACAACAGCAACAAAAAAAGAAATGTTTAGAAATAATAACAAGAAATATTTAGCAGTCTTTATTAGAAAAACTTAAAACTCAAAGACATAAAAGTAGATTTGAGAAAATTTAAAGATGTTCTTTATTATTGGGTAGTAATTTTCAACAAAATAAACATATTATTCTCTCTAAGTTAATTTACAAAATTAATGCAACCCAATAAAACGCTCACAACTAAAAATATCCCTTTATTGTGAAATAATAGATTCTAGGAGGTTGCAAAATAGTACAGAGAGGTTGAGTGAACTCTTAACCCAGTTTCCTCCAATATTTACTGTCTACATAATATCAAAACCAAGAAAGTGATATTGTGTATATCTCACTGCCATTTTATCATGGTGTAGATTTGTATAATCACCACTATAGTCAAGATAAAAAAACTGTTCCATCACCACAAAGATCCCTCTCTTGCTTCTTCTTTACACTGGCACTCATTACCCTCCCCAAACACCCTTAAACATTGGCAGCCACTAATCTGTTTTCTGTCTCCATATTTTTTTCCACTCTGAACATGCTATATAAATGGAAACACACGGCATGTAAGCTCCCCTCTATTCCTAGTTTTCTAAGAGTTTTAAATCATGAACAGGAATTGAATTTTGTTAAATGCTTCTGCATCATGTGATATGATCATGTGATTTTCTTCTCTAGCCTGTTAATATGGTAGATTACCTAGATTTTTAAATATTAAATCATCCTTTTATCCCTGGAATAAAACTGTACTTGGTCAAGGTATAGAATTCTTCTCATATATTGCTAAATTCTATCTGCTAATATTTTATGGAGGATTTTGAATCTACATTCATGAGGGATATTGGCCTGCAGTTTTATTTTTTTTGTACTGTCTTTGTCTGATTTTGGTATCAGGGTAATACTGGTCCTGTAAAATGAGTTGGGAAGTGATCTTTCCTATTTTTGAAAAGAGTTTAATTGATGTTAATTCTTAAAACATTTGGTAGAATTCTACAGTGAAATCAACTGGGCTTGGAGATTATTTATTTATTTATTTATTTATTTATTTATTTATTTATGGAAATATAATAGGCCATTAGTTGCTTGTATTTACATTGTACAATTCACTGAGTTTTTTCAACTATAGTTGGCATACAATCATATATTAGTTTTGGTTTTACAGCGTAGTGATTAGAGATCTATAAATCATAAAGTGGTCACTCCACTAAGTCTAGTCTTCCTCTTCCCCCTTATATATTTACAACATTGTTAACTATTTACCTTATGCTACAATTTGTATCTACATGTCTATTTTGTAACTGTCCATTTGTACTTCTTAATCCCTTTGCCCTTTTTTGCCCTACCCACCAAAGCCTTTCCCATCTAGTAGCCCTCAAAATATTCTCTGTATCTAGGAGTACATTGCCATTTTTGTTGTTTATGTTGTTCTTTAGATTCCAGTGTACATGAAATCATGTGATATTTGTCTTTCTCTATCTGACTTATTTCATTCAGCACAATACCTTCTAGGTCCATCAAGGCAATATTTTTTTTCCACCCCCTTTTAGAGAATATGTGTCTTTTAATCTGAAGTGATCTCTTATAGGCAGCATACGTAGGGGTCTTGTTTTCTTATCCATTCAGCCACTCTTTTGGTTGGAGCTCTTCTTTTTCATTTGAGGTACTTGTTGATAGGAATGTAGTTATTACCATTCTTTATTCCTGTTTCTAATACATGTTTTTTCTTCTTTAAAGAAGTCGCTCTAATATTTCCTGCAGTACTGGCTTGGTGGTAATAAATTCTTTTATCTTATTTTTGTCTGGGAAGCTCCTTATCAGTCCTTCAACTCTAAATGATAGCTTTGTTGGATAAAATATTCTTGGTTGTAGATCCTGGGTTTTCATCACATTGAATATTTTGTGCCAAACCCTCTGTCCTGCACAGTTTCTTTTGAGAAATCAGCTGCCAGTCTTATGGGTGCTCCCTTGTAGGTAACTAACTGCTTTCATTTTGCTTCTTTTAAGATTCTCTCTTTGTATTTAACCTTTGGCATTTTAATTATGATGTGTCTTGATGTGGGCCTCTTTGTGTTCCTCCTTCTTGGGAATTTCTGAGCTTCCTGGGGTTGTATGTCTACTTCCTTCAGCAGGTTAGGAAAGTTTTCCATCATTTTTCTTCAAATAGCTCTTCAACTTCTTGTCCTCCCTCTTCAGGTATCCCTATGACATGAATGTTGTTACCCCTAATTTTTGCCCCATAGGCTCTTTAAATTATTATATTCTTGATTATTTTTTCTTGCCATTCTGATTAGATATCCTCTATATCAGTGGTTCGATCCTCTTCTTTATCTACTCTACTTACTCTAATATACTCTTCATCCCAGATGATGTGTTCTTCATTTCTGACTGGTTCCTTTTTATAATTTCCATTTCCATTTTTATGTTTTTTAATCTCTTTTTTAAAGTTCTCACTGAATTCATCTACACTTCCCCTAAGTTCACTGAGCATCTGTATAACCAGTGTTTTAAACTCTACATCTGTTAGATTGCTTGACTCCTCAATCTCTCATTCCTGAATCTCTGTTCTGTTCTCTCATATGGTTTCTGCTTCTTTGACTTCCCCTTTTGGCTGTCTTTTTGTGTCTATTTCTATGTACTAAGTAAAGCTTCTAAGTCTCCCGGTCTTGTTTGTTTGGCTTTGTGTGGTAGGTGTCCAGTGGCACAGTCCTGAGAGGGGTTCAGCTGCAGGCCAAGTTTAGCCCCAGCCTG
>PVKZ01000414.1:826333-851086 GCA_004027375.1 Macroglossus sobrinus | reverse complement strand
ACACACACACACACACACACACACACACACACATCCGTGGAAATTTATCTTAGAGTCATAAAAGCAGACTAGTATTACTTACTGTAGTTCTTCATAGCAGACATCTCCTGCACTGATTTTTGTCTCCCACATAACATTAAAAGGACTCAACATAAATCAGGCTGACCAAATCTTTGGTCTGCTCAGAGTAGAAATTTGGCAAAACTAAAACATAGAAAAATTACTCTTTGCCCTCCTGCTTTTCCTTTTTACACTTTACACTCCCTGAAGTATACTGCCTCTCATACCCACTCCACTTAACTATCCCCTCTCTGACAAAGTAGGTGTGACCTATTGGGTTAAAGGTCCTTTTTAAAGGACAATGTCCATAATAAGACTTTTTCAACTTCCTTTCCCCACCATCAAAAGCTGGCCCTTCAGTTTTTTATTCTCTAAGTGTTAAAATCCCTCTGCTGAATATCCATTGCCTTTTAGGAAAAATTCCAAACTCTGTATCTTAGTATTTAATGATATTCTCAATTTTAAATCTAAATCATATTTTACAACTATGTTTCTCACTCTCTCCTTCTCCAGATAAAGGCAGATATCCATTGTCTTCTTTTGTCACTTTTGTTTACTATGCAACCCTGAGGAGTAACGTCTGATACTTAGAGTAGCAGAGCAGGATGATAGAAAGATCATGAAATGCTGACAACATTATGGAGCCAATACACCAGCCCTAGACTGTCTGGCCAGCCTGCTTTGTTACATGAGGAGAAATAAATCCCAGTTTGGTTAAGCTTCCATAGTTGGGACTCTATGACATGCAGACAAAAACAATCTCTAATGGATGTGCCCTGCCAGAAGCCATGGGTTTCTTTCAAGAATTTGTCCAACTGCACCCAGAGGCCTTCAGATTATACCTCAATTATTTTCCTTCAAAACAAGCAAACAAAATCAAAGTTCTACCTTACAAAAATGCAGTATGGAGAAATTACTGGTTTATTGCTTATATTTTCTACGAGACTCTGAGCTCTGTAAAGGTAGGAGCCATGTTGGTCTTGTTCATTGTCTTACCCTCCTTGCCTAGCACACTGCCTGGCATAACTAAATAGATATTGGATAAGAAAGTTACTAAATGAAAGAATTCACACTATTAGCTACTTAGGTAGATTACTTAGTGGCATGAAACTCATTTATACATTCATTCATTCATTCATTTAACCAATATTACTTGATCACTCATTATGTGATGTGCAGGGTTAGGACCCTATATCATACATAAGAAAGTCACTGCCCTCAATGAGCTTAACTTCTAGTGGGAGGTATGAACAACTCAAACAGATTAAGAATTTTAGATAATGATTAGTATGATAGGTAATGGAGCTACTTTACCTGGAGTGTTCAGGTAAAGCCATACTTAAGTATAATTCACTGTCATCAGATCAACATCGTTTAAACCCTAATCACTTCAATCTAAAAATCCAAATCCTGGGATGATGGGAACATTCTGGAGATGGATAGTGGTGCCAGCTGCACAACAATGCGAATGTAGTTAATGTAGTTAATTGTTTTCTAATGACTAACAGAGAATGAAATAGTCAATTTCTCTTCTTTGAATTTAGAGTCCCAGGCATTTCTGAAGAAAATAAACAGGCCGAGAACAAGAGTTTTTTTTTAAAAAAAAAAAGAGAGAGAGAGAGAGTAAAAGAAAAGAAGGAAACAAAAAAGGGAGAGAGGGAGGAAGGAATTTTATTCTACTACTAAACATATTTTTTCTTGCATGCCCGAAGAGAGACACTATGTAAGAAAAAAACAAGGCCAAAGGAGAGGATCTTCCCTGAAAGTAGATGGCACTGAAAAGCAAGGCTAATATCCCACAACTACAGACTTTGAACTCTCCTATGTTCAGAAGAATGTACTGTATTATTAATTTTGCAGCCCTTGTGTGTGTTCCAAACTCTCCAACAGCCTCAATCACTGTTACTCCCCCAAAGCCTCTCTGGCTCTCTGATATGATTACTAACCCCCAAGTGAGCCCTTATGGAATCCTAGGAGAATCACCAAGACTTTTCCCATGTGCTCTGCCCTCTTTCCAGCATTTGAGCTCTCAAAAAGAGTGAGCTGCCGCCTTTAGAATTTGCTATTGGAAGAAATGAAGTGGAGGAGACTTTAATTTCCAAAATGCAGAGATGGCTATGATATCACCTAACTCGGGCATTCCAGAAATCAATGCCAGGTCTTTATATCCTGAATTAATTTGGCAATTGTATGAAGGGAGAAAAATTTAATTTGGTCATGTTAGTGGAATAGAAATGTTTGTTCATTTTCTGTTGTGTTGGTTAAACAACAATTTGTTTACAATGTAAATACGATTATTTCTTTCATAAGTGAATGATGGCCAGGGTTAAGGGGAGTACAGAAGAGACAGGTAAACACTATCTGAGCCCAAAAAGGAAGGAAATTCTGACACACACTACAACATGGATGCAACTCAGGGTCATTATGATAACTGAAATAAGACAGGCACAAGAGAGCTGCATGATTTCAACAAGATTTCACTTATATAATGTACCCACAATAGCCAAATTTGTAGAGACAGAAAGTGGAATAGTGGCTAGCACAGGCCAGGGGGAGGAAAGAATGGGGAGTTAGGGTTTAATGGGTACGGGGTTTGTCTGAGATGATGGGAACATTCTGGAGATGGATAGTAGTGCCAGCTGCACCACAATGTGAATGTAGTTAATGCCACTGAATTGTACACTAAAATGGTTTAAATGGTAAATTTTATGTTATGCATATTTTACCAGAATAAAAAGGAAAGAAGAAGAAAGAGAGAGAAAGAAGGCAGGAGGGAGGAAAGATGAGAAGAAGGAAGGGGAGAAAAAAAATACTGTCCTATCGCTGGATTCACTTTTAGTTTGGGGGGTTTGTGATTTTTGTCTGCTACTAGGTATCAGACTCTGTGCTAAGTACCGATCATTTAACCTTCACCATGCCTCAGGATTTATCCCACTTATCTTAGGGATGAGAATACAGAAATTCAGAGAGGTTAAATTAGTTTCCTTAAGTCACACAGCAGGGCAGTCCGTCTCCGTTCAAAGCCTGTGCTCTTAACCACTACTTGTTATACCTCTTCTCTTTTCCAGTCAAATCTTCTTTGACCTCTAAATGAAGCAAATTTTGTGCTATCAAAGAAGAGGAATGAAAACAGTTTTCTCCCGTACATCCACAGTGAGATCTCACAGTTTAGTCTCCAGCCTCGGTGAGTTTTTGCTCCCTTTTTATAAACCTCAGGCTCAGCATATTGCAGTGTTGAGACCAGTCTGTGAAGTGGAGGACATCCAGGAAAACAAATAAATGTGCCGAATATGTCTGATTAAATGGCCCAAAACCAGACACTAAAGCAAAGGCTTGATAGGACTCCAACAAATTGAATTCTAAATCAATATCCCTACTGCTGAGTTTTTTAAAAACTCACTTCTATTAGGCTTTGGGAGATATTTTTCGACATTTACACATAATATCTCTTCCATTTCTCCCAATTATAGCATTAGATTAAAAACTCCCTTTAAGACCAAGAAAGCCCTGGGCAAAGGGAATGGTTAGAGACCCCTGGGACCCACAGCAGCCTGTGAGCATCTCTTAATGCAGGTTAGACCCCAGGAGGAGAAGAGAAAGCATCTAATTGAGCCAAAGAGAAATGGAATCATTTCTTCTTGCTCCTGATCAGAGAACCCAGCTGTGCCACACGGATCACACAAACATGGTCCTGGGAACTCTCCTGCACCTCAGGCGAGAGGGTGGGACTGTCAGTGGGAGAAGGAAGCCCTGAGTCACCGAATCGATTCTTCTTTTATCCAATCTAGTGGGTGGAAGTGTGGAAAACTGCTCATTTTTCAGCTCCTCTTAGAGTAACATGAGTTAGTGGCTAAGGAGTGGGGGTGGTATTGTGTTCACTTGTAATTAGAACCAAAGAAACCTCAGTCTAAACCAGAACCAGAGCCCTACTGGGCGGCTCAGCTGCCCACCCGCTGCTCCCAGCAAAGCTGTCAAGGAGGGAACACCTGCCTTGCGGCTCTCCTCACATCCCCTCTCATCTGTGCCACGCCCTCTGCCCCCACACTGGTGGAGCTCAAACAGTTGTTGGACATTTGGCTATAAGTGGGTGACAGAACACGGTGAAAGATGTCCAAGGAAGATGCGTCCAACAGTAAGGTGAGGAATGAACTGCAGGAGAAAAGAATGCTGTTGGCCAGGTGCCCTGACACTGTAGCTCAGGAATGATGATGATGATGAAGGTCTGGGTTGGAGTGGTAGGCATGGCAACGGCAGCAAAGGAGAAGGAGAAGGAAAGCGCCTGAACTCAGTAGCCATCCGATTATGCTGGGAGAAAGGACAGTGTTCAGGGAGCACATCTAGGTTCTGAGTTTGTTGGTGACACCTGGGTCACAGGAGCACCCACATAGAAAGGAGACGAGATAGAAATAGAGGAGTTAGTTCACAGAGGTGATATTTGAGAACCAGCTTCTTGAATTAGCTCTCAAAAGTGAAAAAAATCAGAGCTAGAGACCAAAACTTGGGAATACACAGCATGGTCCAAGGGAGGGAGAGGTCACTGAACACAGAGACAGGAGGAAAGAAACTGGAAGTCATTTAGGGATGAGCAGAAAAGAGACTTGGTATCTTTGGGAGGCACCTTGGCTTCTATCAAACACACATCTGTAGTAGGTGTTGGCCTCCATTTTTGTGAGTGGAACATCTGAGGAAAATGTTTTATTTGGGGATTCCCCCCCCCCATTTTCTTTCCCTGGTCATTGTTTTGAGAGTATGGGATCTGGTTCCATC
Source organism: Macroglossus sobrinus (assembly GCA_004027375.1). Classification (NCBI taxonomy): domain Eukaryota; kingdom Metazoa; phylum Chordata; class Mammalia; order Chiroptera; family Pteropodidae; genus Macroglossus; species Macroglossus sobrinus. The sequence goes on along the minus strand of PVKZ01000414.1, from coordinate 846,259 downwards.
ATTCAAACTACCCTGAACCCCTGAGGTGGCACAGTCTACAGGAAAGAGGTCTCTGTGGAGGAAGCCTTCCCTATGCTTTATTCCAGTCCAGAAGTCGGCCACTGCCCCTGGGCTGGAAAAAGCTCAGAGGAATTGGCAAGCAGCTGATGTGACTTCAGTGCTCCCTACCTCACTACTTACACATTCTCCTCTTCCCAGTGTGTCCCCTGCCATCCCCACAAAGGCACAAGCATAAACCTACCTCTGCCTCACGGAGTGACCCAGGGTGGGAGACCCAAGGCCACGTCTCAAGGGCAGCCCATAGCCAGGTGATCTACGTGGCCAGTCCCAGCACCCTAGGCACTCACTGGAGATGGCAGGACACTGGAAGTTTGTGGGCACTGCTGCTTGCAAGTGACCTCCCTTCAGATGTTCTGAGCCAAGGCCTCCAGGGGACTGTGAAACTGGACAGTGACAGCAGCCAAGCCCCATAGCCTTTGCAATTGTTTCTTCTGGCGACTCTTGGCAGCCTTGATGTGCTTCCTGGACACAAACCCGGTATCTCAGGCGAAGGCATCTCACTGAGCGCCCCCTGAGGCAGTACCAGCCCACCCAAACCTCTTCTCAAGCTAAGACACCACAGACTTCTTTTGACAAAAATATCTTAAACTGCTTATTTAGTTACCTCAGTAGTGCCCAGGGGCCAAACATCACTCCTACACACACTTCTCCACTCCCCAACCCCAAACAGCCTCAGGCACCTCCCAAGGAGGCAATTTGCCTTATAACACTGAAGACTCTTCCATTCTATTTTCCTCCCACATTGGAAGTGAATCAGATTCATGTCATTGTTATCCTGACTCTACTCAGCTTTCTTTAGCCTAGTGCAAAGGGACCAGTAGTTGAATGGGGGGAAAAAAAGAAAGGCTAAAGTTTTGTAGAGATGGTTTTGCCTTTTGTCATACAGGATTTGTCCTTATGTGCTTGCAAAAGAAATCAACTGGGTGACCCCCTGAAGACCTCGGCTTGGAGTTTAGCAGCTTATTCTTTTGGTAAATTATACTGTGCCAAGTTTAGATGTGCTCATCAGGTAGTTTGGGAGGGGGCGGTTTGCCAAAGTTTTTGCCTCATTTCATCATTACCAGGTATTCTATAGCTGGAACTTTTTCTCTTTTTCAAGATGGATGTTTTCCTTTTAATTTAGCACATTGACAGCTAAGTCATTTTCCTTTGTTGGGAAAGCTTGTCAGGTTCAGTTTTAGTCTCAGCAGTGACTATAGCAACAATGTTTAGAGAGTGGTTTTGTTTCCCCAATGACTGTCATTTCATCTAACTCCCTTTGCAGAGTGAAGGAAACTCTCCGCTTCGTTCACCTGGGAAAGGACCCTTGGAATCGTAGTCTGGTCCTGGTAGTGACACTGTTGTCTGACAGTATTTCCAATTCTACTTTCTCCTGGCAGACCAGGGGCCACTTGGTATAACGCAGAGGAAGAACCTGCATGCTTGCCTCTGTCTGGTGCATATCCAGAGCTAACACTCAGAACATTCAAGCCGATTTTCAAGGCAAATCTGGCCCAGAAACCGAAGACGCGATATTTTGAAAATCAAGGCAGGTTTGCACACCTGTTCCAGCCTGAGTTTCCCAGAAGCAGAGCCTGAGGCAAAGGTTTATGTGCTACTTCTTATTAAAGAATACAGTCCCAGGGAAGTAGGAATGAGGGGGAAGGGGACTGAGGCAGGAACAAAGGGAGCCTTGGTGTCAAGGCACTGATTGCTCAATCTCGAAGGCTAGCCTTCTGAGGAGATCTGTGAACTGTAGGTCAAGGCAGTCTGTCCCCAGAGGAGAGGAGAATGTATCTGCATGTTCCAGCTCTCATTGATCGTAGGTTCACCTCATATGGCATGAACCCCCCATACTCTTGGGTTGCCCCTCGGCACTGCTGAAGATCTCACAGCAGAACGATGGCTCCCCACCAACACAGGTGCCCCAGGCCAGGAGCTAGGAGTGCTGCAAAGCAACAGGCCACAGGGCTATGGAAATGTGTCCTCCTGAAGGCAGCTGGAGTCCCTGAGATGTTTGCTGGAGCGGTCAAGGGGCCAAAGCTCCCGAGGACCACTGAGATCAAGAGGATCAGAAATGGTTCATGAAATGTATCTAACACAAAGTGCCACAAACTGGCTTTCTAGAGTTTTTTCTATACTTGCGCTGTGTGACCACCTCATTATGAGGTCTCATCAAGCCTTTAAGATGGCATACCTTTGGTTTGAAACAATATGGTCAACTGGACAATTTCTTTAAAAAGGGACAAGTGATTCAACAAGGGAGAATCTTACCCTTCAGTGTAGTCATGAGATGGATCTGCTTTCCCAGGACCTGCTCTCTGCCAGGCTCCTTGGAACATCTTCTCACGGGGGGAGTGGCCTTTCTTAATGGCATTTCAGTTCAAAACCCATAGCTCTTCAGTTACTTTCAGTTATCAAGATCATCTCATTTTAGTCCTTAAAATTCAGTCCTATTTATTTGGAACTTTTCATTTTAAACTCAGTTCAAAACTTCCCTCAGCACCACTAAGCCCAAGCTAGATTGGAGTGTGATAGAGGCATGATCAAACTCTCTACCACTTTCCTGTGCTCTTCTCTCTGGTGTTTGGGTGGGAGGAGAGAGCAAGAAAATGGCATTGTCTCCATAAAGGCTAATGGACATATGACCTTTTTTATGTTTTTTTAATAATTAGTTTCCTAGTTGTTTAGTATGGTCTAGATATGGGTGGTCTCAAAAGACTTCATTAATAAAAGACACAGTTTTCCAAGGTATCTGGGGGGGTGGGTCCCTGAAGAGAATTGATTTCATCTTCAAAATGACCCCCCAGGGGCAGTCTCAACTGTACTCCAGGGTAGCTCTTTCCTCCTTGTTGTGAAGGTCCCCAGTCAGCCCTATCCCCACCTCATCAATCTGAGAAGGCCCATAATCCTGGAATCTGTGGGCATAAGTAGGATCTATTTTCTGTACTTCTAGGAATGGAAAATTTAAAGGGATGGTCCTTGTTCCTGCCTTGCCTGGTCATCTCTCATTACCTCTCCAAGGCTCTTTGTCCAATCTCAACCAGAAGATGAGACATCAGTCAGCCTGGCCTTGAAGATACTCCCAAGTTGTACAAATGACTCTGTCCAAATCCCACTCCTTCTACTTGTTTTGGAGCTTAGTCCCCTTGCCCATTAGAGGTAAAAGGTGAGAAATCATAGCTGTTCTTCATCTTATTTTCCCACTTAAAAGACCATTTCTCTCACTCAGAGTCCTATATTGGGAGATGGCATGGGAGTTTCAGATGGAATTGGAGGGACAGTGGAAGGCTGGGGTTGGTGGTATGGGACCTGCTGAAAGCATTCCACTCAGCCAGTCATTCTGGAATGTTGCCATCCATTCTGGAATGTCACCATCCCCAGTAGCTGGCCAATCTCTGCACGTACAGTATCAGGAAACTCGAGGTTTTGTTTTCAGCAGTGAAGTTAGTTATCAACTCTAACCAATACAAAAAAGAACTCCCACTTGGCACCAATCTGCATCCTATTACATATATAGCCCCAGTCACTGACTTTTTTTTTAAGCTTTAACATTTCTAGTGCCATCTGGGGTGATTTTGCAGCCACTACAAACGTCTGTTTTTCTAAGTATGTTCATGTTTTGGTGAGGAAGATGTGCTGCTTTGTCCTTCATTGTCTAGCCCATTTTCACTCAGGTATCCCTGGCCTTAACTGTTGGAGTGTCAGCTGTCATCTCCAAGTTTCAGGCAGCAGGACAGAAGATGGAAAGGGCAAGGGCCTACTGCACCCCTCCTAAGGAAATGTTCTAGAAGGATCACTTGCCCTTCTGCTAAGGTCAAAATCCAATCCCAAAGCCCATCCAGCTACAAAAAGGCTGGAAGAGGCAGCCCTCTGGCTGAGTGCACTGCCACCTCAAATAACACGATGATGATGATATAGCCAAGGAACTAGAGGCTTCTACCACATCCCCAAAGTGTGAAAATTCCAGATTATTCTCCATTATAGCTGATTTTATTACAGAAATTTCTCAAATTGTCTTTCTTATTTAAAAAAGGCACTTGCTATTTTTAAAAGAAAAAAATAGACAAACCAAAGGCAGCTATAAAGAACCTCCATACAAATCCATCCATCAAAAGAAACAGTCACCAAAGTATACATCTTCCAGATTTTTTTACTGTGTGTCCACATGTCTTTCTACTTCATAGGTTATAATCCACGTCTCTTAGGTATGAGTCTTGCTAAAGAGTTAATTTGTGAGTAACATCTGAGAATTGTCATACTTTTTTGAGATATACTGTAACTGAAGCAATCCACCTATTTTGGAATACAGAGGTTATTTCAACTAATTTTCTTTCGGTAAGCATTTAGGATGCTTCCAATTTTTCATTATTCCACACGGTGCAGAGTTGAAATAATTATCTGAAAATTAATTCCAAATTTAAAATATTAAAGGAATAAGAAAAAAAAACTCACTGTGTTTTAAAAAGGCAGAGAAGAGGAGACAAAAAATGCTCCCCAAAATGCACTAATTGTTGCAAAACCTCCTCCACAGTCTACCAAAATAATTGATACATGAAAACTCAATGACTGAGAAGCATTCATTTTTGGACAAAATTATCTTACTGGCCAACTTATGTTTGACCATACTGCTTTTACTCAAATCACTTTCAGCCAAATCACCTGGAACTGAGTTAAATGATTAAACTCTCTTGGAAGGCGTTTGGGTGACCCACTTAACCTGCATCCTTTTCTTTAGGAAGTGCTAGGATGAAGTTGGAAGAATACACCTTAGGGCCCTTTCAATCAGAAAAGCAAAGGTAGATTTTTAAGACTCATCTTTTTATTTTCCCATCCCTCTGGTTTTGCTCAAATGAGATTCCCAAAACTTCAGAGCATCAATACAGAATATTTAATTAGATATTCTTCTGACATTCCTCAGATATAAAAAGGGGACGCCCAGTAGATTTATTAGAAATGAGGAGGTTTTCAGCATTCACTCCTTTTGATTCCTGTGCCAGAAAAAGAAAAAGAACCAATGCTTTCCTTCAGCTTTTCTCAGGATTTCTCTGAAGCAAAATTAAATGTAACCTCTCATACTCTTGTTCATGGATTCATTTCTCCAAGGGCCTCTTTCCTTGCAAGGTACAAAAATAACGTCTTATGGCAATAATAGCCTGGCTCTTTTGTCCTCTTTGGCCTTTATCTTATTCAGTCCAGTAATAGGGCCCTTTCTAAAAGTAACCAGAAGTCAGTGCTGGGGCTAAAAAGACCAACCTGAGTCACATTCATCAGGTAGGCAATTCTGAGCCAAGCAAAACCCATCTGCCCAGGATCCCTTAGACACTGAGCTCTGGAGAAAAGCTCAGTTCTGTGAAGATCTGGGTCCCCTTCTAAGCATCAACATTTTTATTTCTGTTTCAGTCATTTGAGATGATAATCTTTTTCAAAATACATTTTATAATTTCTGGCTTTTTAAATAGAATATATAGAATATAATTAAGACTTTTTTTGATGGGGATCACCTTATGGAACTTCATTTTAAACATTTCTTTGGAGCCATTTTTTTTGTTCCAGGCACTATGCCAAGGGAACACAAACATAAATAAGACAAAAAACCCATGACAAGGAATTCACAGTGGGAGAGACAGAGAACTAATCAATTAGTTACAAAACTTTCTGATAATTAAGTGGATTGTGAAAAGAATGGTTTGGGAACACAGAAAGTAACATCTAAATCTCCCTGACTGTCAGGAAAATGATTAGAGAGAAATCAGTATCAAGGATTAAGTAAGAAATGCTTTGGTTCCAAAATGGTGAGGATGGAAAAACATTCCAGGCAGAAAAAAAAAAAGCATGTGCAAAATCCCAGAGTTTGAGGCTATGTCTCAGGGAGAACTTCCAACAGTTGGGGATAGCCAGAAAGCAGTGTGCATTGGTGGATGGCAGGAATGTGGGCCAAGTCCCAGAGGGCTAGTGGGTCATGCACACTTAAGGGTCTGAATAGGACTCTCGAATTCCTTTCATAGAGAGATAATAGGCTTGTGATACTCTTTGGGGATTTAAAAAATCTAATGTCAGTTATATGTGGTATATGATAAAGAAATAGTTCTGAGTTAAAAATATTTTTTAGATTAGTATATGACAGATTATATTACAAGTTTCACTTTTTAATACAATCTTGAATCCTATTTTAAAAGACAAATTTGTCTTTGTTACATTAATAAGCAACACATGCTCCTTAATTTACCTCATTAATTATGTAAGGGAAGGCATGTTTGCTTAACAAATACATTTAACATTAACATCTTGTATTGTGGGTGTTTTTGAGAATGAGCACACCGAATATAGAATGATTTTGACTACATTTTACAGAAGCAAAAATAGATTAAAATTGCCTTCATGACCTAATGTTGGAATGCTTGCCTTTGCTATGAAAAAAAATACCAACTGGTTATTTTTAAAAGTTCATGTTTGTATCTAAATGATGAAATTAGAAAAGGTTTCAGGTGGTCTTTCTCCAGCTCTTCCTAGCAAAGGACACATTACATGTGTTAATAATGGTCTTTACACCCAATAACCTGGATACACAGTTGCATATAACTGCAATTTCTTAGGTCTGATGAAATCATCCTTAAGACATTCAGAGAATGTTCTTATGCTTTTCATTAGTTTGTTGCATTTCAACATGAGTGCCTCAATATGTCCCTTCTTTAGTCATTAATCCATTCCAGGTATAAATTTTAGAATATATGACTAAAAGTGAAAACAAACTTACAAGAGTACAACAGCTAAAACTCCCACTGTACAAACCAGTGGTTTGCTCCAGCAGCAAGCAAAGATCTTCAATCAAAGAAGTGCCAAGAGCCGCCAATGAGAAGTCTGGAGGTATACTCTTAAGTGGTAAGAGAAAAGGGCACAGGGGAAGGAAAGCCACAGTGACTACTACAGGATCTATCTGATCATATTTATGAATGGCTGAAAGTCTGCATGTTTTGTTGCTGTTGTTGCTGTTGTTGTTGTTGCTGATATCATGGCCACTATATTTTATCACGTTAGAGATTTCCTCCACCTCCCAGATTCACTCAGAGCTCTTTGGCTTCTCAGCACCTCTCATTGCTGTGCTCAAAAGCTAAACAAATGCAGGTGGTGATGGTTAATTTTATTTGTCAACTTGAGTGAGCTAAGATCCCCAGATAGTTAGTAAAACACTTCTAGGTGTGTCTGTGAGGCTGTTTCTGGAATGGATTAGCATTTGAATTGGTAGTACTGAATAAAGAAGATTGTCCTCACCCATGCAGGCTGACATCATCAAATCTCTTGAGAGCCTGGATAAAACCAAAGATGGAGGAAGAATGAATTTGCTCTCTGCCAAAGCTGGGACATCCATCTTCTCCTGCCCTTGTTCATCCTCCTCTGGTTCTCAAACCTTCAGATTTGAACTGAACTATACCACTGGCTTTCCTTGCTCTCCAGCTTCCAGACTGCAGATTATGGAACTTCTTAGCTTCCATAATTATATAAGTAAATTTCTACTTTTAAATATATATCCTATTGGTTCTGTTTCTCTGGAGAACCCTGACTAGATATATTTTCATATTTTACTTACAACCACATATGGGCCATCACAGCAATACAGTGGGAAGGAAAAAATCAGAACTAAAGCCACAGCTGGAAAGAAGAGGCATAGTTGGGAAAGAGGAACACAATAAGAAACATTTTTTTTTCCCCAGGAAATAGCATTAATAGACATCTGAGGGGAGAATTCTTGAAAGGAACAAAGAATGGTCCTTTGGGAAAATGGGAAATTTGAAGACAAACTTTGCCTATGTCCCACCCTACCTAATGCCAGCCAAATCTTCACAATAAAGAGTAAACGAGAGTAAAGTGAGTCAGCGGAAGAGCTGCTAAAATCCTGTGCTCACCCCAATGTGTAAGAACCCTAAATAACAACCCAGATTTGAGCCCCAACCAGTTCCATCTCATCAGCTAGGAAAGGGTCTTCTTTTTATCAGACTGACAATCCTCCTAATAAAGAGATTTTAACTGAAGCCAAGTTGCTCTCCATGGTTTTTCAACCAGATAATCCCCCTGAAAGACAAATTCTTCTCTAGGATATGGCAAATTGCTTTTCTGCCCACCTTTCCTTGTGAAACCTAATTAACTCTCTCTGCCATGGGAAAACCTACTGCTACAATGGAGCAGAAACTACTAGTTGGATATCCAACATTCCTCCTTCCTTAGTACAAAATCCTGTAAGGGGCCCAGCCAAAAGACTACATTTCCCAACCTCCCTGGCAGATTGGCATAACCATGTGACTAAGGTCCAGCCAATGAGAGGAAGTAAACATTGAATACCAAAGAAAACTCCATTAAAAACTTGACTCAGCTAGAGGGTACACCCTTTTGCAAATCCTCCTCTTTATCTTTCTTGTTCCCCTGGAAAGTAGGTATAATGGTTAGAGATCAATCAGCTATGGCCTATGAGGTGACCTTGAGGATATAGGCTGTATGCTAAGGAAGGAGAAGCAAAAAAATAAAAGATTTGGTCCCTATTGTGTTTTAGTCTCTGTGGTCAAAACAGGTCCTGACTGAAATGCAAATATTTTCTAATAAGGTTAGAATGGCTCCTTATTTTTTTTCCACCTATCTTCTTGCCTCACACATTAAAGAAAATGACTACTTCAGTGAAAAATAAAACACCCTTTCTTCTCTATTATTTTATAATAGTTCCAATATTTGAGATTGAGTTTTAACACAGTATAGTACTGTAAGCAATTAAATTAAATATAGATATAGCTCTTCTTAATGTTTTCCGAGGGAACTGCTTGATAAAAATCAGAAACAGAACTAGAAGATTCTTGGGAGATCATTTGGTCCTGATTGGGTCATTAAGTTCCAATTTTTGATTCTTAGGGTTTTCAGAAATTATTTCAGAAAAGTAACTTCTTGTTATTATTAAAAACTCAAATGTTATTTTAGCTTTAAAGTTTACATATGCCATACGGTACCACGGATTTTAACACACATATTGATTTCTGTAACCACCACCACAGTCAGGATACAGAACAATTTCATTACCCCAAAAAAGTACCTCCTGTTATCTTTGAATCACACATTCACCACATCCTTAATCTGTTCTGTCACTATACATTTGTCTTTTCAAAAATGTCACATAAATGGAATAAAAGTATATAACCCTTTGAGAGTAGTTTTATTCACTTAGCATAATGCTTTGAAGAATATCCAGGTTGTTACATGTACCAATAGTTCAGGTTTTTCTACTGTTAAGTAAAATTCCACTGTAAAGATCTACCATAGTTTGTTTTTTATTCATCTTTTGATAGACAATTGTTTTTAAATGTAAAACATAAAACATTTATAGGAAAGTGCAGGAGAAAACCTTAATGATCTGTGTTAGGCAAAAGGTTCTTAGATGTGACACCAAAAGCATGATCCATAATAGAAAATATTGGTAAATTAGACCTCATCAAAGTTAAAAGCTTTTGCTCTGATAAAGGTATTGTTGAGAGTAAAAACATTTTTTGCACATGCCTATCCAGTTGTTCTAACACTATTGGTTGAAAAGATAATCCTTTCTCTGTTTAGTTGCCTTTGAACTTGTGCCCAAAATCAATTGACCATAATTGGGTAGATTCATTTCTAGCCTCTCTATTCTGGCCCATTGATCTGTTGTTTATCCCTTCACCAATACCACATTATCTTGATTTCTGTAGCTATTGTAAGTCTTACAGTTGTATAAGTGTCATTTCTCAAACTTTTTTTTTGCTTAATTGATTAGGATGTTCTAATACCTTTGCCATTTCATGTAAGTTTTAGAATAGGCTTGTCTAAATCTACAAAAAGTTCTACTAGGATTTTTATTCAAAATATATTAAATTTTTAGGTCAATTTGAGAAAAACTGGCAATTTTACTATGTTGAGACTTCCAACTCATGAACAAAATATGAACTTGCATTTTTTAGGTCTTCTTTGATTTTTTTCATGAGTTTTGTAGCTTTCAGCAAACAAAATCTATATATGTTTTGTTGCCTTCAGCATACAAAATCTATATGTTTCTACTTCAGTATTTTTTTTTCTCTTTTTTTTGGTGGGGAGGGGGAACTTCTGTATTTATATTAAATTTTGAGTTCCAATTATTTGTTGCTAATATATAAAATTACAGCTGATATTGTGAATTAACTATGCATCTTGCTGTGTCACTGAGCTCACTTACTTATTCTAGAAGGGTTTTTGTTTTTGCTTTTGTATTTTGTAGATTCCATGGGATCTTTTCTTAATCATGTTATCTTTGAATAGGGACAATTTTATTTCTTCCTTTCCAATCTATATGCCTTTTCTTCCCTTGCCTTATTGCACTAGCTTGGACTTCGGTACCAAGCTGAATAGGAGTCAGGAGAACAAACAATCTAGTCTTGTTCCTGATCACAAAGGAAAAGCATTCACAATTGAGGATTCTGGGCAAGATGGCAGGCTAGATAAAAGCAGGGTTCTCCTCCTTCCAGGACCTCATTAAAATTACAACCAGATTATAAAACAAACAACAAGGAAAACCATCTGAAGTCTAGCTGATTATAACACATGCATCTAAGAATATTAAAAAAAAAAAAAAAGCCACCACCAAGACTGGTAAAAGGGGCTGAGGCACAAAGTGGGCTGGTCCCACACCCACGCATGATAGTTGAGCACCAGGAGAGAGAATGAGGCTGCAGAAGCCCCCCTGAAAAACTGGGAGGCCCCAGCCTCACACAGTGACTCCCCAGCGTAGGGTTCCAAAATCCCAGAAAGAAGAATTCCAACAAAACCTGACTGTAAAAATCAGTGGGGATTATGGCCATCTGGTGAGACAGAAGGATCATGAAAGGCCTGCCCACAGACTCACTCGCTTGCAGACACTCACCTCAGGCTCCAGTGGAGGGTCAGTGGCTCAGGAGGCACAAGAGACCTACAGGGAGAGAAAGAGTTTTGTGGCATTGGGGTGAGGGCTGAAAGTATAGCCACCATGTTCCTTTTTTGGGACCCTTCCAGGCCAGTGTACAGATGGGCACCATCTTGCCTTTGTTGAACTCTCCTCCCACACAGCTAGCTCTGAATCTGCACTGGCTGGTGAGACTGGCCTGCTCCACCCTGTGTCTTCCTGAGACCTTGCCTCACCCAACTCACAGATTGCCTGTGGCAGGCCATTTGCTGGGCCGCCAGCCCTACCCTGCAGGAGAAGCAACTATGGACTCCACAGAAATATAAAAGATTATAATAAAATACTACGAGCAATTATATGCCAACAAGTTGGACAATCTGAAAGAAATAGATATAGTCCCAGAAACATACAGTCTCCTAAGACTGAGTCAAGATGACCCAGAAAATCTGAACCTACCAATTATCACCAACGAAATTGAATCAGTAATCAAAAACCTCCCCCAAAACAAAAATCCTAGACCATATGGCTTCATAGGTGAGTCTTACCAAACATTCAACAAAGAATTAATACCTATTCTCAAACTGTTTCAGAAAATTCAAGAAGAGGGAAGACTCCAACTTTTTTTTACAAGACCACCATAGCCTGATTCCAAAACCAGACAAAGACACTACAAAAAAGAAAAAGAAAACTATAGGCCAATATCCCTGATGAACATTGATGCACAAATCCTCAGCAAAATATGAGCAAACCAAATTCAGCAATACATTAAAAATATCATACACCATAATCAAGTTGGCTTTATTCCTGGAATGTGAGGTTGGTTTAATATCTGCAAATCAGTTAATGTGATAGACCACATTAACAAATTGAAAGGTAAAAATCATATGATCATCTATGTCAATAGATACAGAAAAAGAGACAAAATTCAGCATCTATTTATGATAAAAACTCTCAACAAAGTGGGAACATACCTCAACATAATAAAGGCCATATATGACAAACCTACAGCTAACATCATATTTGATGGAGAAAAGCTAAAAGTGTTTTCCTTAAGATCAGGAACAAGACGAGGATGCCCACTTTCACCACTTCTATTCAACATAGTATTGGAAGTCCTAACTATAGCAATTAGATAAGAAAAAGAAGTAAGAGTCATCCAAATTAGAAAGGAAGACATAAAAGTATCATTATTTTCAGATGACAAGATACTATACATAAAGAACCCTAAAGGTTCCACCAAAAAAATGTCAGAACAGATAAATGAATACAGTAAAGTTGCAGAATACAAAATTAATATTCAGAAGTCAGCTGCCTTTTTATACACCAATGATGAACTATCAGAAAGAGAAATTATGAAAATAATCCTGTTTATGATTTGATACCCAGGAATCAAATTAACCAAGGAAGTAAAAGATCTGTTCTCAGAAAATTATGTCATTGAAAAAAGAAATTGATGAAGATACAAATAAATAGAAGCATATACTGTGCTCATGGGTAAGAATAATCAACGTCATTAAAATGGCCATCTTACCCAAAGCAATCTATAGATTCAATTCAATCCCTATCAAAACACCAAAGGTATTTTTCTGAGAACTAGACTAAATAATCCAAAAATTTATATGGAACCATAAAAGATCCTGAATATCCACAGAAAGAACAAAGTTGGAGATATCACACTACCTAGGTATATTAAACTATATTATAAGGCTACAGTAATCAAAACAGCATGGTACTGGCATAAAAACAGGCACATAGATCTATAGAACAGAATAGAGAGTCCAGAAATAAATCCACACCTATGTGATCATTTATTCTATGACAAAGGAGGCAAGAATATACAATAAGGTAAAAAGATGTTCTCTTTAATATCATGTTGAGAAAATTGGACAAACACATGCAAAAAAATAAAAATAAAACTGGACCACTTTCTTACACCATGTACAAGAATAAACTCAAAATGCAAGACCTGAAATTATAAAACTTCTAGAAGAAAACATAGGCGGTAAACTCTCTGATATTGCTATTAGTAATTTTTTTCTGATATATTTCCTTGGAAAAGGGAAACAAAATAAAAATAAACAAATGGGACTATATCAAACTAAAAAGTTTTGTACAGCAAAGGAAACCATTAACAAAATGAATAAACAACTTACTGAATGGAAGAAGATATTTGCCTATGATATAAGTGACAAGGAGTTAATATCCAAAATTTACAAAAAAAAATCATACAACTCAATGACAACAAAAAAATAATTTCTGTTTAAAAAGGGCAGAAGAACTGAATAAGTATTTCTCCAATGAGAAACCTTTTGAGTTTATTTTTTTATTATTTTAGACATATGAAAAAATACTCAAGGTCACTAATCATTAAAGAAATGCAAAATAAAACCACAATGAGATATCATCTCATACTTGTTAGATTGGCTATCATCAATAAATCAAAAAACAAGTGTTGGCGAGGACGTGAAGAAAAGAGAACTCTTGTACACTGTTGATGGGATTGGAAATTGGTACAGCCACTATGGAAAACAGTTTGGAGTTTCCTCAAAAAATAGAACTACCTTTTGACCCAGCAATTGCACTTCTGAGTATTTACCCAAAGAAAATCAAAACACTAGTTTGTAAAGATCTATGTACTCCATGTTCATGGCAGTACTATTCATAATAGCCATGATATGGAAGCAGCCTAAGTACCCATCGATAGATGATTGGATAAAGAAGTTACAGATCATATATATAATGGAATATTACTCAGCCATAAAAAATTAAAATCTTATCATTTGCAATGACTTAGATAGACCTAGAGGGTACTATACTGAGTAAAATAAGTCAGACAGAGAAAGATAAATACAATATGATTTCACTTATATGCAGAATCTAAGGAACAAAAGAAATGAAAAAACTAAACAAAAACAGACACATATAAAGAAAACAAACTGGTTATTTCCAGAGGTGGGGTGAGGTTTGAGGGGCTGGGTAAAAAGGTGAAGAGATGAAGAAATACAAATTAGTAGTTACAAAACAGTCATGGGAATGTAGAGTACAGTATAGGGAATACAGTCAATATTATTGTAATGGCTGTGTGTAGTGTTAGATGGGTGCTGGATTAATCAGGGCGATCACTGCATAAATTATATAAATGTCTAACTATTGTAATGTATACCCAAAACTAATATAAAATAGTTTTAAAAATAAAGTAATAAACTCAAAAAAAGAAAGAAAACATTTATTCTTGCACCCTTAAGTATGTACATGTTAGCTGTACATTTTTTGTAAATATTTTTCCCAGGTTAAGAATGTTACCTTCTATTTTACCAAAAATTTTCTTATAATTGAATGTTGAATTTTGTCAAGTTTTTCTGCAGCAATTGGTATGATCATGTGGTTTTCCTTCTTTATATTTTTAATATGGTGGATTACATTTGAAAATTGAACCAGCTTTCTTGCATACCCAGGATAAAACCTACTTTTAGATGGATGAATGGATGGATGGATGAATGGGATGGATGGATGAGATGGATGGATGGGTAGAAAGATAGATGAACAGTTCAGATAGATTGTGCTGGATTCAATTTGCTAATATCTCACTGGGAATTTTGCATCTATGTTCATGAGGGATATTGTTGTTGTTGGTGTGTGTGTGTGTGTGTGTGTGTAATTTCTTTCCTAGTTTTGGTACCAGAGTAATTCAATAACCATACAATAAATTAGGAAGTGTTTCTTCCTATTGTATTTTCTGAAAGAGGTTGTGTAGAACTGATGTTAATTCTTTAAATAGTTTGGTAGAATTTGCCATTGAAATCATCTGGACTTTAAAGTTTCTTTCACAGAAGGTTGTTAACTATAAATTCAGTTTGTTTCATGCTTATAAAGCTATTCAGGCTATCTATTTCATCTTTGGTGAGTTTTGGTAATCTATGGTTTTTGAGGATCTAGTCCATTTTATCTAAGTTGGGTGAGCATACTTATATACAGTTGTTTATGATATTTTCTTATTGTTTTGCAGGATTTGTAGTTAAATCCCCTTCTCATACCTGGGTAATTTGTTGTAGGGTGATCAACCAGTCTAGATTGCTCAGGACCAGAGGACCTCCTGGGATGCAGGATTTTCAGGGCTGAAACTGGAAAGTTTCAGGCAAACCAGGACGAGTTGGTTATTGTCTTCCTCCCCCACCCTCCCACCCCCGCTTTGGCAGTCTTGCTAGAATTTAATCAATATGATTGGTCTTTTCCAAAAACCAGCTTTTGGTTTTATTGATTTTTTTTTGTTTTCAATTCCATTAATTTCTACTTTTATCTTTATTTCCTTCCTAATGTTTGTTTTGGGTTTATTTCACTTATTTTTCTAGTTTCCTAAATTAGAAGTTGAGATTATAAATTTAAAATATTTATTTTCTAATTAAACATTTAATGTATAAATTTCCCTCTAATCATCACTTTAGTGGCATTCCATAGATCTTAATATTTTCATTTTCATTCAGTTCAAAGTATTTTCTAATTTTTGTTGAAACATTCTTTGATACATGGATTATTTAGAAGTGTGTTGTTTGATTTTTCAAGTGTTTGAGGATTTTCCTATTATGTTTATGTTATTATTTTCTAGTTTAATTCCATTATGATTAGAGAACATACCTACATGATTTCAATTCTTTTGAATTTGTTAAAATTTCTTTTATGTTCCAGAATATGGTCAACCTCAGTGAAATGTTCCAAGTGTACTTGAAAAACTATCTGAACTCTAGTGCTTGCCTATCACTTATTTAGCTAATAGATCACCCTATCCTGCATGGCCCTAAGTTTCTATGTCTATAAAATAAGAGTGAATTAGATAATCTGTAAAAGTCCCCCTCTGTTCTTAATATGCACCCCCACTTACATGATTCAACAGGAATGAGCCAGCTTCATGCCTGTTCACCTGCCACTGATCACAAAACAATTTATCTGCTCCTGAATGAATGAACAGGGAAGATACAACCTGCTTGCAAAGCCCTGCCTTTAGTTACCCAAAGCCATGGGGTTTGAAGAATTCATACCAAAAAAAAAGTTTTTTTCTACAAAGCAGTTTCTACAACCTTTATAGTATTAATACAGGAGGACATGAATCTGTTTTTTTTTTTAACTTAAAAAGATATTGTAACTTCTTCACTCTCTAGCCAACCAGCCTTAGTAGTACAATTTCTATTTTAATCTGGGATCACAGAAATGATCCCATGATCTCCTCAGCAAAGTGCCAACACTCTAGGATTCTGCTAGATGAAAAGAATAGGCCAGTTAGACAGCTGCTGGCCTTCCCAGAAGCCAGCAAACCAGTCAAATGTTGGTATGTCCTGTAATTCTCTAGGGCTAGGGCTAGCAGACCTAGAAAAACCTTGCAAACAGAGGTTTTTAGCAACCTATATCCAGCTCTTTATCTCTCCCTGGTCTATCCCTAATAGTCATCCTGTTTACAAATATTTTACCAGCATCACACCCATAAAACCTGAGATTAAATAAAAACAGAAAGGACAGGGTTTCAGGAATATATCCCAGAATATGTCCACAAGTAGAAAACGGAAGAAATCAGAGGAATGAAAATAAAAAGAAGAGTGTCAGCTTCAGGGAGAAATTTATGAATCCTTATCTACAAACCTCAAAGGCAGGGTTTTATGTTTCTCGTATCTCCCAACATATCATTTTGGAGGGGCCTGGTAAAAGCTGGCATTAAGAACTGTAGAATTGAAGGGGCATTTACTTATAAAGCATCATCTAAAATTAAGAGATAGATCTTTCCCTGAAAACCTTCTGGGAAGAAAGCTCACAACCAGGACCCTCTGTCTGACATGGTGGAATGCTTACCCTCAGGCACACAACATGGCAGGGACCAGCAGAGGGCAGTAACATGGCAGGAATATTGAGTCAGACCTGGAGTGGAAGGCCAATGAAAACTACCAGCCGGAAACCATTGTGCTCTGCCCTTGGAAGAGCTCAGTTATGAGCTGGAGCTTCACATAATAATCAAGTTGGGAAATTTTTGAAGTTCAAATTTCTTTTAAGTGTTTATTATGAAAATTTTTGCACACACACAGAAATAGAAAAAAAAGTATAGTAAACCCATATATATATTCCCCAGATTCGTCACAGATTCACCGTACTTCCTTGTCTATTTTCTTTCTTAGAGACAATTTGAGTTTTAAATTCTAGAGTGCATGTTCTTTAAAGGTGAGATTCTGTGGGTAATCCAGCCCTGGTACAGTTTCACATTGCCATCAAAGACCCAGGCTCCTTTTGTCTTTCTGCTGTGACACTCTTAGTTTGTAGGATAATCCTCAGTATATCAATATGACTGCTGTGCCTCTAGGAATCACATCAACATTACAGGTTCAAAGGCATATGCTAACGGGGTATTTGTTGCATTAGAGATGAAGACAAGGTACCAGGGGAGCAGTAAAACTTGAGGGCTAAAATAAACTTTATAAACCACCCAAGAAATGGTGGAGAATACTATAAAGTCCAGCTAAGAAAAAAATGCAACTAACATTTATTGATCACTTCTTACAGTTTCCAATGAGACCAAGCTGTTATACAAATTATCCCATTAAATCTTCTCAGCAACCCAATTGAGTAGGTGAAATAATTTCACAGATGATAAAATGAGACCTCAAGAGACCAACAGCTTTCTCAAGGCTACAGAGCTGATAAATGGTGGCTCCAAAGTCATCTCCTTTTCACTGTTCTCATTTCCTTATTGCTAATCCTCTCAGAGATGCAGTCCCTCACTGAAAAATCTATAGCCCTCACATCGAAGGCTGCTATTGTATATACATGATTCCAAGCCCAGGAGCACAGAAGTACTCTTTATGTCCACTGCAGAATGCTGCCCACCAAGCTAAAACCTGGCTGAGGGTCTGTGCTGCCTCAGAAAGACAAAAGGAGCCTGGGCAGAGCCTTCCCACCCCCGCCCTATCCCCAGGCTCAAATGCATCAGCTTAAAGAAATGGAGTAAAGCCTCCATGAAGCCATTGTTTTTCTGCTATTTCCAATAAAAGAAAAATGCATGAAGATCCACTGGGCTCAAAGTGACCTTATGTCAAGAGCTTCTGAATTGTCTTCAAAGAGGAAAATTATTGCTTTGTGCACAGCTCTTGGGATAGTTTAATCATGAGCTGAATTTCACATAAAAGCAAAGAGATTTGTCAAAGTCCAAAACTCTTTTTTAACTTTTTATTATGAAAGTTTCAAAAGTACACAAGAGAATAAAACAGTGAGTTCCATGTACCCATCCCCCTGATGCAAAAATTATTCACTTTTTGCTCCACTTGCTTCATCTATTCCTTTTTATCCATTTTTTTGTGAATATTTTTTAAGCAAATCCCAGTTATCAGGTCATTTGACCCCTAGATCTTTCTATATGTATCCCTAATAAATACAAGTATTTTTTTATATACACAAAACCATTTTTACAACCAATAGTATCAATACTCACTCTATATTCAAATTTTCGATTGTCTCAAAAATGTCTTTTTATAATTGGTTTATTCAAAACAGGATCTAAATAAAATCAAGTCGCTGCATTTGACTGTTATGCTGCTTAAAAGTCTTCTAGAGTAGCATTAACATCTTAACAATGCTGATGAGTTCCCCAACTTCTTTGGTGCCCTAAACATGCTCTCTTTTTCTCACCTCCAGGTCTTTGCACGTGCTGATTTTTCTGCCTTAAAGATGTCCCCAGACCCCATACATCACCTCAAAATCTCCTACATGTCTTTTAGCTTTCAGATCAGATGTTCTTCCTTCTATGAAGTGGCCCCCTTCAGAGCTTCTGTTATTAAATGCAGATTCTGATTCCACAGTTCTGGGCAAAGTATGTGGCTCTGCATTTCTAACAAGCTCTGTGGTTATGTCAATGCCACTAGCTTGAGGACCATAATTGGAGTAGCAAGGGCCTAGAGTTTCCCCACTTCCTCTAACATAGCACTTATCATACTGTATTATAATGGCTTCTTTGAATATCTGTCTTCCCTAAAGAGCAGGGGTTGGTTGGCAAAAGACTGGAGCCTTTAGAACACAGCCACATTCTTTCATTTATGTCTTGTGTATGACTGCTTTTGAGCAGTAACAGCAGAGGTGAGTAATTCTGAGAGATATTGTATGTCCCACAAAACCTAAAATATTTCCTCTCTGGTCCTTTATGGAAAATGTTTGCTGGTCTTGCTCTAGACTGTAGTGCAGGAATAATTGCTTTTTTACTAGAGTATCTCAGAATGCAGTCAGGGGCTTTGTTCATAACAGGTACTCAATAAGTAATTATTAGATGATGAATAATGATTGTAGATGAAAATAATTGAGAACTTACCATATGCCAGGCATTATACTAAATGCTTTACATGCAGTATCTCATTTAATTTCCATACCAACCCTATGTAGAAAGCAGTGTTCTATGTTTCAGGCAAAGAAACAGAGGCTTAGAGGTTCCTGTCCTGCCCAAGTTTAAAGTACAAACAAACCTATGCAATCTGACTCTACTATACTTTAAAGAAAAGATTGAAAAAGGTGGCTATGGAAAGCCAGGCAAAGTAGTTTATCCTGAGCCCTTTTGGGGCAGCCTGAGTCATTGTCTCTGTGAAAATGGCTACCAATGGGACAAGGCTAAAAATTAAAAATATTCTTAATGCTTAAATCTAAAATGCTATTTCATTAGAACATATAAACAAACACACAAAAACAACTTCTATGTAGCAAATACTATCCAATTATAATGGGCCCCAGTAAATTCTAACAGCCCAAAGCAGGATCTGCGTTTAACAGAATAGCATTATAAAATTATAAACTATCTGGGACTCCTTTCTCTTAGCAATTCTTTTCTTCCCCCAATCCACCCCCAAACCTCTCCCAGTATAGCACCTAAAACAGCCCTAAGCTCCTCTAGACCCTTAATAAGAGACAGCCTACATGGCAGGTTTCAACAAATGAAATCTGTTAACCTTAAAAAA